>CAIGQW010005871.1:3694232-3716151 GCA_903798125.1 Danio choprae
TTTCATATTTATTTAATTATTAATGTTTTATTAAATGTCTCTAATATTTTAAAACGTAATCTAAGATTTTTTTAACCAAAAGTAATACTGTGAATAATGATAATCAACTTTCTCTATGTATATATTCAGCATCATTACTCCAGTTTTCAGTGTTACATAATATTATAATATTAAATCAATCATAGTACTCAATACATATTTCTTTATTTACTTTATCGTCCTTCATGCAATAATGAACACAGAATAGATAAAAACAAAAACAACTTAGTGAATGAATTAAAAATAACCTACAACCTTCCTTCAATGAAGTTGTTTTATTAGAAGAATCAGTTTAAAAGCTCTACAGCAGAACAAAGCCTCCTCTAACTCTGATGTGGTTGTTTTTCTTCTGAAGAAGAGTGGCTCAAGCATACAAAGGGAAGCCAGAATTCCTTAAAGATCCACAGCATCAGTTACCACAATGTTCCTCCATAAATCTTGCAAGTCTCTATGGGATAAGCCCTATAACTTCAGTGTGAGTGCAGCTCGTAAGTGAATATGGAGACATTTGATTCTCTTCTTGGTTCTCCAATGTTTTTGAGAAGCAGTTTCACACAATGACAATAGAAATTAATTCATAAGGCATCTGAATGATTTAAAATTACATTTATTATATATAACTTCTAAATATTTAGTTATATTTTATGTTAAATGGGATATATCATGATAATCTGACCTTTTCTGTGTTTTTTCAGTTTGTTTGTTTTTTCATCTGGAGAAAGTGTTTTGCTGTCATCTATTTTGCTGGAAAAAAAGCAGTTTTGCGGCAGCATGGTGGCGCAGTGGGTAGCACAATCGCTTCACAGCAAGAAGGTCGCTGGTTCGAGCCCTGGCTGGGTCAGTTGGCATTTCTGTGTGGAGTTTTAATGTTCTCCCCGTGTTCGTGTGGGTTTCCTCCCGTTTCCCCCACAAGTCCAAAAACATGCACTATAGGTGAATTGGGTAAGCTAAATTGTCTGTAGTGTATGTGTGTGAATGAGAGTGTATGGATGTTTCCCAGTGATGGGTTGTGGCTGGAAGGGCATCCGCTGCATAAAATATATGCTGGATAAGTTGGTTCATTCCACTGTGGCGACCCCAGATTAATAAAGGGACTAAGCCGAAAAGAAAATAAATAAATGAATAAAAGCAGTTTTTAAGTTTAATTTAATTTTATTAGCCCCCTTAGGAAATGCATTCATTTTCCTTCAGCTTAGTCCCTTTATTCATCAGGGGTCCCCACAGCGGAATGAACTGCCAATTTATCCAGCATATGTTTTACACAGCAGATGCCCTTCCAGCTGCAACTCAGTACTAGGAAACACCCACACACACTCATTCACACTCATACGGCTGAAATTTATTCAATTCACCTATATCGCATGTCGGATTGTGGGGGAAACTGGAGCACACGGAGAAAACCCACACAAACACGGGGAGAACATGCAAACTCCACACAGAAATGCCAACTAAGCCAGCCGGAACTCGAACCAGCGACCTTCTTGCTGTGAGGCAACAGTGCTAACCACTGAGCCACTGGGTCGCCATTAGGAAATACAGTTTTAACAAAATACAGTTGAAGTAAAAATTACTAGCCTTCCTGAATTATTAGCCCCCTGTATATTTTTCCTCAATTTCTGTTTAAAGCAAAGATGTGTTCATTCATATGTGTTTAGTTCTAAAGTTCAATTTAAAACGGTTTATTTTATTTTCAAGAACTGAGGTGAACTATCTGCTGCTGCTTTCAGTATATGGCAATAAATGTCATGTAAAATGGCATTTAAGCTCACATTATTAGCATTTAACACTGAGTAAAACACATGAGGTTAACCAGAGGTGATCATTGTCATAATTTTCTGTTGTTAAGCTGCAAGAAATAGAAGCTGTTTTTAACATATTAATTCGAGGTATTGGTTAGGACAAAAACGCCTCTTAATATGGAAATATTCCTAATATTGGGTGCCGTTGCTTTTATAGAGAACACGGTTTAAATCACTCGCTCCTGTCCTCAATCTGGCAACCTGCACTTGCTTTGTTTTGATCCAGGAGTGCAATACCTAGTTCAACCACTGGGTGTCAAACTTACATACTGCTCCTTTAATGTCAAATTGACTAAAATAATAGCATGTGCATAACTAAAATCTTGCAAAAACATTTCATTCAGCAGGCTTATGTGTAAAAGTGGCAGTTTAGGAGCTTCGTATGTCTTGTAAAAATAGCATGAAGACGTAAAATAACAGGCACTTTCCAAAACTCAACCTCAGCATGGAAACAATTTAACTTTAAAAAGTCTTACTTTAGCTTTTCCTCTACTGTTTTCTTAAACTGTTAAGCTGTTTCTTTTAATAGACGTTAATATGTTTGTTCATTTCAAAGAATCTTTAAGTACAGGAAGGGACATCTGACAAGCCACAGCTGTGTAAATCCTGGTTCTTCAGACATTAAGTTGCTTTTAAACAAGTTGTCTAACCAAAATTACACAGGGAGGAACCCAAGACAAACTTATTATTAAACGGACACAAAACCACTTCACACAGAGCGTGTATTGTTATCAAATGTTGGCATTTAATGTTAAATTAAAAAAAATCCAATGAATGGCACAATGGTAGTTAATAATAATGCTGCTGTCAAGTTTTAACTCTCTGCTAACGGAATTAGCATACTGCTAGCATGTTCTTAATATGCTTAACATATTGCTAGAAAGTTTCTAACAGTTTTTACACATGGCTAACATGTTTAAAATGCTGTTAGCATGAATACATGCTTCTACTTTCTAACACATTCTTACTTTCTAACATCTTTAGCAGGTTGCTTCCATGTTTTGCAAAGTACTAACTTCAGTCAGCATGTTGCTATACTGTAGATTTAGCAATTTGCTAACATTAATTAGGTTTAAGTTTTAATGTTCTTAAAAAGGCTAGCATGGTTTTAGCCTGATGTTTTATTTATTTTACACATTGTTAGACAGAATGGAAGTCAAGCTCCTCCTGCAATTACACACATGTTGATTTTTTTTTCTTTTTTAAATATTTTCTAAATTATGTTTAACAGAGCAAGGAAATTTTCACAGTATGTCTGATAATATTTTTTCTTCTGGAGAAAGTCTTATTTGTTTTATTTCGGCTAGAATAAAAGCCGTTTTTAATTTTTCAAAAAACATTTTTAGGTCAAAATCATTAGCCCCTTTAAGCTATGTAATTTTTTTGATTGTCTCCAGAACAAACCATTGTTATACAATAACTTGCCTAATTACCCTATCCTGCCTAGTTAACCTAATTCACCTAGTTAAGCCTTTAAATGTCACTTTAAGCTGTATAGAAGTGTCTTGAAAAATATCTAGTAAAATATTATTTACTGTCATCATGGCAAAGATAAAAGAAATCAGTTATTAGAAATGAGTTATTAAAACTATTATGTTTATAAATGTGTTTAAAAAAATATTTTCTCCATTAAACAGAAATTGGGCGCAAAATAAACAGGGGGCTAATAATTCAGGGGGTTTAATATTCATTCATTCATTCGTTTTCTTTTCGCCTTAGTCCCTTTATTAATCTGGGGTCGCCACAGCGGAATGAACCGCCAACTTATCCAGCAAATGTTTTACACAGCGGATGCCCTTCCAGCTGCAACCCATCACTGGGACACATCCATTCACACCCATTCACACACATACACTACAGACAATTTAGCTTATCCAATTCACCTATACTGCATGTCTTTGGACTTGTGGGGGAAACCGAAGCACCCGGAGGAAACCCACGTGAACACGGGGAGAACATGCACACAGAAACTCCACACAGAAATGCCAACTGACCCAGCCGAGGCTTGAACCAGCGACCTTCTTGCTGTGAGGCGATTTTGCTACCCACTGCGCCACCGCGTTGCCCCAGGGGTTTAATAATAATAATAATAATAATAATAATAATAATAATAATAATTAGGAACTACTTTCTTCCACCGTTCATTCACATCTGCAGCTGACGTCAGAACTGCAGAAATCGTTGCTCATTCACCAACGTCACTTTAGAGCTAGTATTTGAATGATTCTCTAGCGTAATGTCTAAAGTGATGACAAATCAGGTTTTCCTCACATTTTAAGATTATAAGGCTGAACAGCATGAAATGCCATCTCAGTCTACAGAGATTTCCCAGGATTTCTCTGTTGCAATCAGGAGATCACAATATTACTATGGTATAAATACAGCACTACAACATACAAAAGAGAGAGATCAACTTGGAAAGTCATTTACCTGTTTAATAATAATAATAATAATAATTTGATCAGCTGTAGTTTGAAATCATGTGGTTTTTATCTTAGGGCTTATTATGCGTCTCTTTTGCCATCTTGTGGATAAACATCGTCAACCGTCTTTGCTCAAAGACAGGCTAATGGCTGCTGACGCGCTGTCTCAGAAATTATAAATATTTAAAAATAGGCACTATCTTTATAAATAAACTGCATAGTTGCAATCTAAACAACTACATTCTCTACTAAAAAAGCCTCAAAAGTACATTATGTTCCCCAACAGTAGCAATATATGTCAAACTGTAGAGTGTCCTCTGCTTGTTGCTGTATGTGGGTGGAGTAATACACAAGGGTGAAGGGTTAAGGGACTGGAGGAGTGCTGTTACTGGCAGAATATCGATACAACAGTTCGACGGCATAATCGTGTATATATATAAAAAAAAATCAAACACAGAGAGTCTGAAAACCCTTTTGTATGAGGAACTACTTTCTTCCGCCATTCCTTCACATCTGCAGATGACGTCAGAACAGCAATTACTAATTCACCAAGGTTACTTTAGAGCTAGTATTTTAATGATTCTCCTGCATGATAATGTATAAAGTGATGTCAACCAGGTGATTTTGCTGACATTTTAAGATTATACCAATACATGAAATGCCATCAGTCTACAGAGATATCTCCCTATTACAGTCTACAGTATTTCTCTGTTGCAATCAGGAAATCACAATAATTAACCCCGAAAAAGTATATATAGCTAGAATACTAAGATAAAGATAAAGATAAATGTAAATGTAAATACAAAAACATGTAAATTTGACAGTGTTTCACTTTTCTCACTGAGCCATGCAATACAGCAAGAGCTCTGACAAGCCTGTACAGACACTCTTACTGATCATAAGATGCACACTGTACCTGTGGGGAACCATCTGTTTCTTAAACCTGTTATTGACAACAAAACAAAAGTCTTGTTTTCCCAGAACAAAAAAACAAAAACCTCCTTTGAAGTCTAAACTAAATGCAAACCTGACTCACTATGAATGTGCAACATCTGTCTAGAACATTACTGCACAAACTGGCAGTCATGAGCCGAGTGCAACACAAATAAAATGACAATTTGGTAATTTACTTGCCCACCTTTTCTTCCCTTACCGTTTCTTTACTTTGTTGAACACAAAAAGAGATATTTTTAGGAATCTTGGAAACTGGTAGCCATTGACTTCCATATAATTTGTTTCCCCATTACGGATGTCAGTGACTACTGGTTTCCAACATTCTTTAAAATATCTTTGTTTAGGTAAAAAAAAAAAAAAAAAAAAAAAAAGAATGATATTGGTACCAATGGTATTGAGGGTGAGTAAATAGTAAATGAATTGTCCCTTTAATATCTCTTTATGGCATTCCTAATAAACATCTAACACAAACATTTTTCCTTTATTGTGTTTTAAAGATGTCAATTATAAAGGAATAGTTCACACAAAACCAAAAATGACTCACCATTAAGTGGTTACAAGCCTTAACAAGTTTTTTTCTTCTGTTGAACATAAAATAAGATGATCTGAAGAAAGCTGAAAACATATAACTACTGACTTCCACGGGAGGAAAAATGAATTCTGTGGAAGTCAATGGGTTTCCAGCTTTCTTCAAAATATATTCTACAGTGTTCTTCAAAGAGGAAAGAAACTCTTTTGGAACTACTTGAGGGAGAGTAAGGGCGTACTCACAATAGGCACAGTTTACTTGAACTATGTCCGGGCGCAATTGTCCCCCCACCCCCGACGAACTGCATTTTTACCTTTCAAACACACTTACATCATTGATGCATCAAAAACAGGAAGAGAAGCGTTCTCGCTCAATACAATGGAGATTGCATTAGTTATATTATTTTGTATTATTTTAAGTCATTTGGGACGCAGTGACACACGGCTGAATATTTTGTGGAACAGGTCCAAAAAATGACGCTCAAAACTTTTCACAAGTCATTGTGTTGCACGTATTAGGGTATTTGCTGAAGCTGGCAGCGGAAGTGCAGCTAGGGTTTTACATCTTTGATAAACAATGACATTTCCTGTTCATTGAAAAGAGAAAATGAGTAATAAATCCATATAAAACAGTCCCTTAAAAGTGAAGTCGTTTCTTCAGTTCCAACCAAACTGTGCCCTGGCCCACCTCCTCCAACCGGGCCAGCCAAATGAACTGTGCTCAAGGGAAAAGTTTGGATAGCATAGTGTGAGTAGACTCAAAATGATGACATCATTTTAATTTGTGGATGAACTATCCCTTTAACACAATTTGACATCAACTGTGAAATGAGCCGCTGTAACAGCTGGATAAATTACCCAAATTAATGAAATATCAATACTTTTGACAACACTATTTTGCACACAGGAAAACCAACTGTCCGGCCTCTCTCTTTTGCTTTTTTATTCTAAATGGACACAGATTACTGGGTCCACAGAGAAACATGTGAGCTCATGCAGCAGTATGGATTTGAGAGCAGAGGTGCTCCATTTAAGAAAAAACAACAACAGTGTCTCTTTTGGTCTGGATGGACATATGCTTCTCTGTGACTCAACCCTTTTTATTGATTTTTTTCAGAGAGGCTGCTAGGAACATTCTGCACTATAAATGCAGACTTCAGGCTTGATTCAAAAAAGGCAAATTTAAGAAGAGAGAACAAAATGTTTCACAGCCTTCAATTCCCTCTAAATTGGCTTACTGGGTGGCCTGACAAAGTCTGAAAGGTTTAGATAAAAAATAAAAAAAAGGTCCATCAATCACTCTTCTCTATATAGGCTTTGTCACGATAAGCGCAACGCTGCCGCCGTGTTTGACTATAATTACAGGGGAAATGGTTTCACAAGGCATGGAGTTTCAGAGAAGCAGAAGGTATTTATTAAGGCAATGTGCTAGTGACGTTAATTTAACGTGTGAGAAGCTTTAGTAATCGATGTGCTTTTATCTGTATATTGAATCATGGTTTACCAATGTAATATTCAGACAGTGTTTGATTACTGGATATGTATCTAACTAATATTTACAGTTACTCAGGTGGCATGCGCAATTATTCACATCTTAGAATTGAATTGAACTTATTGACTTAGAGGGCCTCACAGTGGCGCAGTGGGTACCACGCCTCACAGCAAGAAGGTCGCTGGTTTTAACCTCGGCTGGGTCAGTTGCCGTTTCTGTGTGGAGTTTGCATGTTCTCCCTGTGTTGGCGTGGGTTTCCTCCGGGTGCTCCGGTTTCCCCCACAATTCCAAAGTCATGCGGTATAGGTGAATTGGGTAAGCTAAATTGTCCCTAGTGTATGTGTGTGATTGAGTGTGTGTGGATGTTTCCCAGTGATGGGTTGCAGCTGGAAGGGCATCCGCTGCGTAAAACATATGCTAGATAAGTTGGCGGTTCATTCCGCTGTGGCGACCCCAGATTAATAAAGGGACTAAGCCGAAATGAAAATGAATGAATGAATTATTGACTTAGAATTGAAGAATATTGCAACAACATTTCCAGTTCAACATTTGCCAAAATGTACATATAGATGATTAGTACACATATGAAAATTATATGCATACATACATACATACATACATACAATAATTAATAATAGCATATTGTTTAAGATATATAAAGTATATAATGTGTGCGCATGCATGTGATATAAGCATATGTTATTATTGTCAGTGTTCGTCCGCGTCATCCTTTGTTTATGTCATGTGCTTTCTTTGTCCTTCTCCCGCCACCGTCATTGTTAATCTGTTCCACCTGCGTTCATCCCTTCTGTGCCATCTGTGTAATCACTCTGCCCTCCATATATACCCTTTCGTCTGTGTCCATTGTTGTCCGGTATTTTGGTTCGTGTGGGTCTCGTCCTGTCTTCCCGTATCCTGTATCTCTTCCCCGTAAGTGTCAATAAACCCGTTTTGTAATGTCTCTCCATCTCCGTCTCGTTCTGTCACCATCCGCCCTCCGGGCGTTACAAGCATTACATGTCTTTAATATTATTTCACCAGATAATATATTATGTTACTATACTAGTTAAATTTATTTGATAATACTTGGAATAATAATATTTGTGATTGTTATAGGTATTTGTTAAATGAATGAAAATGCTTTAATACATTTTTATAAGATGAAAATGTTTTATATACTACTGAGTATTATACTTTATAATTTAATAAATCTGTATTGTCATTATTCTATTTAAGCTTAATATGTAGTATTAGATATTAATGCACTATTTGCAATATTACTCATGATATGCCAATATTTAAAATGATAAATTAAATAATAAATAAATAAATAATTTAATAAATATATACATCATTTTACATTTTTTGTTTTCATATTTTTAAATCGGTTTCTACCATTTCAAATTACTTTGTGATCCATAATGTTACAAAATGTTGTGCTTTTCAAGTTAAATACATAAGTGTAGAAAACACTTTTATTCAGGGCTTGTGATACTGCATATCTCATTTTATTATTATTATTATTTGTAATAAATGCACAGGCATCATTAATTCTCCAGTGTACTGTGTTTTAACACATGAACTGAACTGTAACTTTAGTGTTTAATGAGCAGTGATTGTAGCTGTTCACTTCCACAGATCACACCAACGAAATGCAAGCTCGACTGCAGACCCAAGCACTCAAAGGGGATGCGAGTGGCTTTGCTTTTGGCCCGCCTGCAGGAACACTGGAGGTGCTGCTGCGAACACCTGTGGCCATCATCACTGTTAGCCATGCAGATCTGCTGTAAGAAACACATCACACTCCAACAATGACTCAGCCAATCCGCTCGATATGCCTGACATCACACATCACATTTTCTGGGCCAAAATGCTCTATCAGATGCCAAAAGCGAACAACAAATGGTGCTAATATATGCTCACAGTTTGCTGTAATACTTTTGAAGTTCCCTATGAATGTTTATATCTATGCCTAATCACAGATGCTCAGACATTGATTCATTTATTTATAAATCGTAAAAGTTTTGGTGTCTGGGATGCATCAAGGAACTGTATTGAGCACCATGGTTTTGTAAAAAAGATGTACTAAACCATAGTTATAAATGGCTATTGAGCATTTTCTATTAAAGATACATATCAAAAGGCCCTCCCTTCAAACGCAGATGAGACAATGACAGTTGAGTAACCGTTACACGATGACTGAAACTGACTGGACATCTATCCACCTTATTTTGTGAATGTCTTAGACTTTCAATTCGTTTTCTGCTACGGGTAAATGGCAAGGAACAACAATTGGCAGTAAACAGTCAGATTACTTGCACTACAAATCAGTGTGTTTATGACAATAGATTAACATTAAAATAGTATAAATGGCACAGATAGCCTTGTGTGCAGCACATCAAAATACAGTAATACTTCCAGACATCCCAAGTTTCCTAAGTCCCGGCTCGCCAACATTCAATTTTTGTGGTACCTTCTACCCTTCCATGTAATGTTGGCAATCCTGTTTTTATTTATACATTTTAAATATGACAAGAAAATACCAGTTTCCTACATCAAACAGCATAAGAAGCTATTTTGTGTGGCTAAAAATCAATGTAAGTGGATAAGATCGGAAGTCTCAACATATAGTTACAATGGATGGATTTCAGTGCCATGAAGAAATATTTGAAAATCATAAGCTCTCTTCAGATTGATGTATTTTATGCTACAAAAATTGTGAAACAATGTATTTGGTTCTTGTGACACTGATAGGATGGGCAATGGAATTTATTTTATTCCGTTTCTGTGTCCTGTGTCACCATGAACCAGAAGCGGTGGACTGTGGCATAATAAAAGCTTTGCTGCTTCTGTGCTGCGTCACGCTCCACTTCTATCAGAAATTGCTTCAGCTGTCTTGTTTTGCTTTGACGGCATTCAGCTTTACTCTGCTTCATACTACCAATAAGTATTAAACACTCTAGCTCATCCCTTAACATGATTTCTGCAGGACTCCCATATAATATGATGAAAATTGGCAACTCCATTGTTTGTTGTGAATGCTAGCCCTCTAGTGGCAAAATGACACATTGATTTAATTTCACATTGACTAGTAGTGGTCCTTCTTTGTCCAAATTGTATTAAAAACATCTCAGGACAAAGATTTGACAGTTAAACACACTGACAGTTAGCAACACTGTTTGTTTGTCCCCTGTAGCAATAGTATCTCAGATGATGGGTCTTAGCTATAGATCAATAAAAAATAGAGGCTTGGACCTGAAAACAGTATTCCAAACACTTTTCACAACTTTAACAAGCAGATGGAGATTCATTTGCTTTGACTCGTCTGTGCTTCCTCTGATTCTCTTGAATCTACATTTTACTTTCTCTAGAGATGCCAAAGCTGACCCTTTTTTCTCTCTCTTTTCCTCATCTCGGTCGGTAGTGTGTGCTTATCAAGTATTCATTAGGATTATCGGATGAGCAGAAAATGTCATGTCAGAATTATTCTTATCCGAGCAGTTTTTATGAGGTTATGAACCAGATTTAAGCACTCGTCCAAACTGCTGAAACTGTAGCAGATTGTATTTAATTGCTACCGTGACATTAGCGGGAGGAGGATAAAAATACTAAAAGATAACGCAAAAAAAACAAACCCATTTAAAGTTAGAATAGATTTTACAAAGCAAAATACACCAACATTAGGTGGAAATGTTAAGCATTATTATTCCTAATAAGAGTTATTAATTCTTTCAACAATCACTCGTAAAAATGTCTTATATCTTAAAATCTCTGCGGCTTAGTTTTCTTGGTGAAACACAAATAAAGTGAATTTGAAATGTTACTTTTCATAAAGCAATAAAAAGTAACAAAAAAAAACATTGAATAGCATTGTATTATATAAGTAATATTTTTAAATGAGATATAGCCACTTTATTTGTATTTATTTTATTTTAGTTTGGTTCATCAACAACAACATTTTTTTAACTTTCTGTTAAAGTCTGAGTCTTTACTGGCTGTTTACACATCAGAAATGTACTAAATGATGCCTTTTCACACAGAGCCATAAAAAAGGCTAAAAACTTTGTATTCCTGCCATTTCAGTAGTTGGTGATGTCATTTTTCTAAATAAACACAGAACAAAAAATATATTCATAAATGTCTGATTTTAAGATCTGATCATCTGAGTTTGATAAGCAGCAGGATGTGACTGTGTTCACACTGTTGAACTCTTACCATTACAAGAGAATGATGAGATAAAAAAACTCCCCTTGTTCATAATTCTATTCCAGTTAGAAGTTCAACAAACTGAAATAATTCTCTGCAACTTTCGCTTTATGCAAACTTTATTGTGACTATATTGGCTAATGCTGAAAGTGAATTGTGAAGTTTTAATGTTATAATCATAATGCATGCCATGCACATTGTCTATTTTTACACTTATTTATTTGATTACAGATTTTGTGAGGATATTTTAAAGTTGGAATAAAGTCAAAATGTACTCTATTCTTTTTATTTGTATATTTGTATCTGTGCAGTTCATTGTTTTGTAAACATGTATTTGCCCTCAGAATCTTTAATTAAATATTGTAACCTTCCCTCTCCCTCAAAACAACTTTTCTTCACTTCTGGTCACGTGGATTGCCTTTAGGGCAGGGCTATCAGTGCGAGTATGCCCTGCTTTTCTCCATTCATCAATCTTCTTTCATTTCGTTAGTTAATTTTGTTCCCAACGGATGAAATCAAGGACTGTTTCAATCGGATATACAGTATATTACAATATGGGAAAAAAGGACAATCTTAACTTCCATTTCATGGCGACTTTAAATAGATCATTTATGCATTCTCATACAGTCATACATACAGTCAGTTATTGTTTAGGATACCGTGATGTACAGACAATCCCTGTGACTTGTCAATCGTGACATTATGTCCTGTTTTTAGTTTGTTTAGTTGTCTTTGGCCTGTGTTGTACTTCAAACCGCACCAGAGCTTGTCTGGAAATGGACCGAGACTGTACTGGGTGATTAATCAAATTGAAATTGCAAATGAGATTGTGCAAATGTGATTGTTTTGCACATCTTGTCAGTGAAGCACAGTGTGATCAGTAGTAGATCTAGTCCGAAGACAGAGGGTGCTTTCACAGAAACTCCAAACACTCTTAAAGAATCCAGGTGAGCTTCACAGCGGTTCATTATAAACAGAAGATTTAAATGCTTTCTTTGATTCAGCGTGACTCATACTCGCATGATTACACAATCATAAGGATTTATTTCAAACACTCTGAAATTATAAAGTGAGTTTAGAGTAAAAACATGGTTATATGACGTGCAGAATTTAGTTCGCCAAGAAGCGACGCAAACAGCTGTCATGATCACAGAACAATTATTTTGATTTAACGATTGTCCAATTTAATCGTCTTTCGATTTTGAAATCAATTTTTGCATAGCTTATAATCAATGATCTATAGCTTTGCTTAGCAAGAGCTACTCAATTTGAAAGCACGTGCCAGAGGTTTTACTGACAAAATGCTCATGAAAATTGCCTGCACTGTAAAAATATCCTGGTTGCCTTAAATTTTAAAGCTGAATCAAATTAACCCTATGAGCCCATTAAACTTATATTATGTTAAACTGACTTAAAACAGCTTGCATAACTTATAAAATTAAGTTAGAACATGATTAACTTAGCTTAATAAGTTGCAATGACCTAAAAGCATATGCTGTCAGAACTAATTGATCATATCATTTTTTACAGTGTGCTGAATTGAGCATTTTATTATTATGATTATTATTTGCATATTATATTTATATATATATAATATATGTATATATATATACCAGTTTAATTAGCTTGCAAAAGAAATGTGCCCTTGTCTTCATGGTGATGGGTTTTTTTTTTTGTATGGGCAAAGGCTTCATAAGACTCTCAATTATGATTCATTCCAAGCAAAATGTGCTGTGGGCAAGTGCTGTCTGCTCTGTGGAGACCTGTGATAATGATTATTATTTTTTTAGGCCGAATATTTTGCACAGAATGACTTTGGTGCCATTTTGTGTTTTAAGCAATGACACGGCGTCATTTACCATGGGTGATTCCACTGCTGATAACAAAATAACTTGTAGATGAGGATGGTTATCGGATGACAGGCATGAAAATATTGGCCTTCACTTTCAGCAGATGAAGAGCTTTGTGCCAGAGATGCTCCAAAACTGCTGGCTCACGCTCTTCAACTTCCTGCCAGCCAGTTTTACTTCATAAATACTGACACCATTAATCTTGTCTTTTTTTAATTATGCATTCAAAACAGGACAACAAAGTCATTAAAGGTCAGGGGCACCTCAGGCATTAAGACGCACAACAGTGTAAAGGCAAAGTTTGCCTGCTGCAGTGCTGATTTATTGTTGCGTTGAATTGATATTGAGTAAATAATTCAACAAAAATTAATAGATGGTTCTTCACAAATGGAAAATTGTCATTTCAGTAAGAGGATTTCTTAACTTATGGCAAAGACATGTGGTGATGTCATGCTGTTTTAATGGGTTGCAGTACAGAGGCGCTAATAAATAATACTTCAGCTCTGAAAGTTCAGATTTAGGCAAAACCGGATGCCAAACCACAAATGTAATGCAGATCCTGTTTAAGACGCAGACAGTTACTCAATCGTGACTGTCAAATCCACATGGAACCTCTTTTCGAATAATAAATGAAAGATTATTACAATTCTTTTCACTTTATTAGTTTGATTGTTTGTTTTTGGTTTTCACTTTTGTTTAACTGTTTTGCAGACTATCCAATCCATATTTTATATAATATTTTATATAATGAGTTATTTCTTCAATGTGGTTTCTAACATAAAGGGGTCTTAAATTTATTTAATGCTTCTTTTTAATTTTTATTTGAGTGTAGCTTTCCCCATGAAAATATAGACCATGAAAAATGACAAATAAATTAATACATAATAATATATATATATATATGGTTTTAAAGAGCAAAGAAACAACTTAATCTCTAGGAATAATAAACATTAAAATATTTTCCTTTTAACCTATGAAATATGTACGTAAATATTCATTTAATATTTGTTTGCTTATTTTATTTAGTGTGTTTTGTGTGTGCTTTGACAAACAACCATTACTAAAAATACATTGAAAAAAATGTGAATATAGTAAAACATATTAAATGCATTATTTGTTTGTCGGTTTATTTATGTATTTATTTATTTAGTTAGTTAGTTAGTTAGTTAGTTCCCCACCTACCAACTGCTTTAAATATAATATCTTTAAATCAGGAGGCACGGTGGTTCAGTGGTTCTCCCCATGTTTGCGTGGGTTTCCTCCGGATGCTCCGGTTTCCCCCACAGTTCAAAGAGATTCAGTATAGCTGAATTGAATAAACTAAATTGGCCATAGTGTATAGGTATGTGTGTGTGAATGTGAGAGTGTATGGGTGTCTCCCAGTACTGGGTTGTGGCTGGAAGGGCATCTGCTGTGTAAAACATATGCCGGAATAGTTGGTGGTTCATTCCGCTGTGGCGAC
Organism: Danio choprae; assembly: GCA_903798125.1. Lineage (NCBI taxonomy): Eukaryota > Metazoa > Chordata > Actinopteri > Cypriniformes > Danionidae > Danio > Danio choprae. Next base: position 3,708,986 of record CAIGQW010005871.1, read on the forward strand.
CTCTGATAAATCAAAGACTAAGCCGAAGGAAAATGAACGAATGAATGAATACACCTTTAAATCACTTTCTGTGTATTTGTTTGTGTATATTGGTTAGTTGTTTATTTTGAATAAATTTGGGGGTTTTTTATGCAACAGTGACTATCCAGCCCATTTATTAATTCATATTTAATTATTAGAAGTAAACTAAACAATAAATTACTTAAATATAATAATTTGTTTCTTTTTCTTCTCTTTTGAAGACTTATAGCATTGCACAAACCACTAGTAAGGCACACGTGATATGTAACACATCATCTGATTTGTCCATGTAAGCATATGAGATCTCAATGGCTCTGATGACTTCATCCTCATGTCTGTGCTTGTCTGTCTGTCTGTGAATGCATGCCACGTTAATCCATTGTCTGCCTCATCTACACAACCTCCGATAACCAGCGACCCCCAGTTTCTTGTTACCAGCAGAAAATCCTTTGTTCCAGTGCATTAATTGAGCAAGATTTTCATTTTAATTGAATTGCAATGGCCATCTGCCTGTACTTAAAGGTGCCAGGTGTGAGATGTTAAAAGCTCATTCTCCGAGGCTGTGTGCAGTCAGAAAGTCTCCCATTAGCTATGTTGCTAAAGAAATGTTTATGGCCAGATACTGTGGCTCTGGAGAATTCGGTTTGAGCCCGCAGGCTGCATATATGGGTCTGTTCCATTGCGGAAAGCATCTGTGATGGAGAGTGTTCTCACAGTTCATTTACACACAGCCTCTTTCTACACTTGTGATGGAGCCGCAGCTATTAGAAGTGTTTGATCTGCACCTTGGCAGCAATACTGATGAGAGAAAGCTCTAATGATACTATACGCCACACAAGATTACCTACAACACTTGACGCAGCACTTATTTGTTGCCGGAATTATAACTTCCTCAGGGCGAGATGGGAGTCTTTACAGGCAAAGCGTGTTTTACTATGGAATATTTCGTGTATTGAATGTTTGGAGCGCATCGGGTCTCATATACTGTAGTTCTGGAATGTAAAATTCTTTTTCATTGAAGTTGCAGGAGATGAGCATGCACAGCACATTTTGTGACTGCTGCATGTACTATTTTGTACAGGTTTAGCATATGAAGTTGAAGATAAAATTATTTTTAATTATTCATTACATGGACGGCACGGTTGCTCTGTGGTTAGCACTTTCACCTCACAGCAAGAAGGTCGCAGGTTCGAGTCCAGTTGGTATTTCTGTGTGGAGTTTGCATGTTCTCCCCTTGTTTGAGTGGGTTTCCTTCGGGTGCTCCGATTTTCCCCACAGTCCAAAGGCATGCACTATAGGTGAATTGGGTAAACAAAATTGGCCGTAATGTATGTCTGTGTGATTGCTAGATGGTATGGGTGTTTCCCAGTAATGGGTTGTGGTAAAATATTCGCTGCGTATAACATATGCTGGAATAGTTGGCAGTTCATTCCTCTGTGTCAACCCTTGATAAATAAGGGACTAAGCTAAAGGAAAATGAATGAATGAATGAATTAATTACATTTTGTTATACAGTGCTCAGCATATGACTCAGTGCTCAGCACATATCCATTTAAATTAACATTTTCTATAGGATGCTTTACAATACTATATTTGTGCATATACATCAGATTAGTCAGTACTGAAGCCAAATCTGGAGCTAATCTAACAAAATAACTTACAATAATGGTCCAAAAATTAGTAGCCCAAATTTATGTTAGAGAAAAATATTAAGCAAAAAATGTAAAAATCAACAGAAGCAAAATATATAAACAATTTGGTTGAAATTTGTAGTTTGCATTATTTATTTATTTTTTGGAATATTTGGCATCAATTTAAATGTATTATCTTTCTATTTCTAAAGATGTCTAAAATATTATTTTAATAGGTGACTAAAATATGATTTTAATAAATATATCTGTTTAATAAATCTGTTTTGTTCAAATGTGCCAAAATGTATTAGCTATGATCACTGAGAAATGGATAAAAATAGTCATTTTCACTTTTTCCAATTTTTTTTATGTTACAGCCTTATTCCAAAATGGATTCAATTCATTTATTTTCTCAAAATTCTACACACAATACCCCATAATGACAATGTGAAAAAATATATATTTTTAAATTGTTGCAAATTTATTTAAAATAAAAAACCTGATAAATCACATGTACATAAGTACAGCCTTTGCTCAACACTTTGTTGATGCACCTTTGGCAGCAATTACAGCCTCAAGTCTTTTTGAATATGATGCCACAAACTTGGCACACCTGTCTTTGGGAATTTTTGTCCATTCCTCCTTGCAGTACCTCTCAAGATCTATCAGGCTGGATGGGAAGCGACAGTGTACAGCCATTTTCAGATCTCTCCTGAGATGTTCAGTAGGATTTAGTCTGGGCTCTGGCTGGGCCACTCAAGGACATTCACCGAGTTGTTGTGAAGCCACTCCATTGATATTTTGGCAGTGTGCTTAGGGTCATTGTCCTGCTGGAAGATGAACCATCGCCCCAGTCTGAGGTCAAGAGCACTCTGAAACAGGTTTTCATTCAGGATGTCTCTGTACATTGCTGCATTCATCTTTCCCTCTATCCTTACTAGTCTTCCAGTTCCTGCTGCTGAGAAACATCCTCACAGCATGATTGGTGGATTGCAGTACAGATGGTTGTCCTTCTGTAAGGTTCTTCTCTCTCCACAGAAGAACACTGGAGCTTAGACAGAGTGACCATCGATTTATTGATCACCTCCCTGACTAAGGCCCTTCTCCCCCGATCACTCAGCTTAGATGGCCGGCCAGCTCTAGGAAGAGTCCTGGTGGTTCCAAACATCTTCCACTTACGGATGATGGAGGCCACTGTGCTCATTGGAACTTTCAGACCAGCAGAAATCTTTCTGTAACCTTCTCCAGCCTTGTGCCTCGGGACAATCCTGTCTCGGAGGTCCACAGACAATTCCTTTGTCTTTATGCTTGGTTTGTGCTTTGACATGCACCATCAACCCTGGGACCTTATAAAGACAGGCCTTTTCAAATCATGTCCAATCAACTGAATTTATAGTATAACAAGTGGTGTACAAGCACATTTTTGGAAGGCTAGTTATTTGTGACTAGGAACACTAAAGATACTATTGAGTATTTTTTTAACACAACAGGTGGCCATATTATGGCCATAAATACTGTGTGAAATGTTTTTGCTGATTTTCGTGATATTATTTTATTTTGTGTTATTGTGCATGTTTTTGTACATGTGGAGAGTCCATCTTCTCTTGCAACGTACCTGTTACTATTTGAATTCTCATAGCAACGAAGCAAACCACTTAGATGCTTCCTCATTTGCTTGGCAGTTGCCCATGTTGAGCTCCCTGTAGGCACTGCAAGAGATAAACATTAGTCATTTTTTCCCAACATTGAGCCTGATTATTGATGGCTGAGGGCAAAGGAAATTGTGCTGGCTGGTCTAGCAATCTCTCTCAATGGTCAGCAGCAACCATTGTCTTTCTCTTTCTCATTTTCTTCCTTTCATTTTCCAACACAAATGTTCTCTGTGCAATTTTAGTCCTTTAAATTGTCATGTAATCAAATTTATTTGATATATTGGAATAATATATTGATATAAAGCAATAATAGAATATATACAGAGGGATATCTTGCACAAGGGAACACAATTTCATCCTGTGCCATGAGCATTATTTTTCAGGATGACTACTTCACCTAATATCCATTGCGAGTGTCAGGTTTCTTAATGTGGCAGGGCTTCAAATGAACGCTCTATGAAAATGAGAACGCGGCATCAGCCCTCCATAAAAACAAAAAGAGATTCTAGCTTGTTGTCATTTTGAAAGATGCTGTTTTTGCTCTAGAAGCCATTGTGGCATGGCTGATAAAAATTAATTAGGCGTTAATGTGACTGTGTTCATTCGACAGCATTCACGAGAACAGGAGCGAAATGTACGTTAGACGGAAAGAAAAATGGATGCCAGAGATTACGCAGCAGTTTAATAAAAATTCACAATAACACATTAAAAATGCTCCTAGATAAACTAGTTAAGGTTTTTATTTATTTATTTTTTTTGTGCAGATGAAACAAACCCAAACACTAATATAACATAGTCTTAACACACTAAATTTGACAGAGCATACGTCGTATTCCCAGAAAAGTAAAAGTTAAAGAAAATATATATCAAAACATGTTAAAATACAAGTACAAATAACACCAAATGTAATACCAGCTCGTCATACTGGTACTTAAAAGCGTGTCCAATAAGATGCGTCTTTAAATGTTTTTTTTTTATTGCATTTGATGAATATTGTCCAATTTTTGACTTTGATTATGCTTTATTACACATACATGTAAAATATAAAAAAAACAAAAAGAAGAATAGAATGTGCAAACATTGTCTGCATTTTTTTTTTCATGTAAAAGTTTGAACTAGAACTAAACCAGCATAAGATAACCACCCGCGCCTGTAAAGCCAATGGAGGAATGAGAAGAAATGGAAAACAGCTAGAGAAAAACAGAATAATCAATTTAAATATTTATTAAAGTATATAATTTAATAAGTGTAATAAAAATAACTAAATAAATTTGTTAATATAATAATAATAATAATAATAATAATAATAACAACAACAACAACAACAACAACAACAACAACAACAACATACTACTACTACTACTACTACTACTACTAGTAATAATAATAATAATAATAATAATAATAATAATAATAATAATAATAGTAATAATAATAACAACAACAACAAGTAGAGGAATACAGTAAATATAAATAAATAAATAATAATAAAAGTAGCAATAGTAAATAATAACAACAACAACAACAACAACCACAGCAAGAAGGTCGCTGGTTCGAGCCTCGGCTGGGTCAGTTGGCATCAGTCCAAAGATATGCGCGATAGGTGAATTGGGTAAGCTAAATTGTAAATTGGTGACCCCTGATTAATAAAGGGACTAAGCCGAAAAGAAAATGAATCAATGAATAACAAGTAGAGGAATAAAGTAAATATAAATAAATATGAATAAGCGTAACTACATTAATAATAATAATAATAATAATAATAATAATAATAATAATAATAATAAAGTAGAAGAAAAGGACACATTTACCCCAGATAAACCTAAACAGAAACTTCAAAAAGTAAAAGAAATTTAAAATGGGGGTCCAAGTTTTATAGAAATTATCAAAGAGCCCCTAAGTTGGAACGGCAACTAATTTGATCGGCACAATTTACTTCATGCCTTGTTTTGTGTCCAAACTTTTCGCAAAAGGCATATTTACTTTATTTCATTCTTCCTGAGGTATGGCAGTTACCTCACGACCGGACTCCATTACGATGCTCTAACAAACCGTAAAGAAAGGCGGATAAAGTCTGAGTTTTTTTCCTCCTTTGAGAATCGCTTTGTGGAACAGATTCTTCAACTGCTTGAAAAGGCAACATTATGACTCTTATCTCCCTCACTGGACTGAGACAATATGATTTGTTCGATTACAAGACAAATTCAATCCCATGCTTCATAGCTGACAGGCCACAGGATGGAATGGCACCGTTGACACAAATCCTCAGATCCTAGATAATAGTCATGATCAGGACAAAAAAACCCTGTTCTTTCATCTGAAGCAGATCAATGCATTAGCGGTGCTAGACCCTGTTGTGATCAATCTGTTGTCTTTGGATTAGCTGTTGGATTAGTTTCTTTGCTAAAATACATCAAATATATATTTTACATAAATCACTGATATCTGGCATTGCAACCAACAGCAGGACAATGGTTGAGGGGTATTTTATAAAGGGACAATTCACCCAAAAATATTATACACTTTCAGGCCATTAGATGTAAATTACAATTTTTTTTTAAGTTGAAGATTGTAGCTAAATTGATGTTCACTGGTGATTCAAACAATGTAGATCAATGGCTAAGGCCAATTTGAGTTAAAAAATTAAAAATAAATAAAAAAAGAAGATAAACAAAGAAAGAAAAGCAAATTATACCTTTGGTTGATGATGATACATTAAAATCTAAAAACATTATTACCTTTAATTAACAGTCCCCGCAAACAGTCTGATCATGCTCACGACAATCTAAAACACAAGCTTCATATTGATTTCTATATGATTGTACATAATTAAACTCAGTTAATTATACAGTGACAAAAGCATTCACCTAAATATATATATTTTTTAAACTGGCCACCTATGTCATGATGTTATTCATAATGTAATGCGCTTATTTTGATTCTGAATATTTCAGCGGTTCATTCCGCTGTGGCGACCCCAGAATGAACCGCCAACTTATCCAGCATATGTTTTACGCAGCAGATGCCCTTCCAGCTGCAACCCATCACTGGGAAACATCCACACACACCCATTCACACACATACACTACGGACAATTTAGCTTACCCAATTCACCTATACCGCATGTCTTTGGACTTGTGGGGGAAACCGGAGCACCCAGAGGAATCCCACGCCAACACGGGGAGAACATGCAAACTCCACACAGAAACGCCAACTGACCCAGCCGAGGCTCGAACCAGCGACCTTCTTGCTGTGAGGCGAACGTGCTACCCACTGCGCCACCGTGAGGCCCTTATTTTATTTTATCTTATTTTATCTTATTTTATTACATTTTTTTCTTATTTTACTTTATTTAATTTAGTTTTATTTTATTTTATTTACCACACAATGTTAATTATGATCAAGTATTTAAAAGTAATTATCTTTGCTGTTGCACAGCTCAGGGCATTTTTCTGGCTTTATTTTTAATGATTTTCAAATGACTTCTTGATCTTCTTGATCTGAATGGCATTTGGTCATTAATATGATATTGGTTATTTTATAACTTTGTGGGGAAATAAAAACAGTAAAATGTAGTTATTTTAAATAACACAATCAACACTTATTTGAACATGCCAAGAAAGCAAATATATTTAAAAATGTTATATTGTATTCATATACTTAAAACAATAATGGTAGAATTAAATTACTTTATGCTGATTTTTTTCAAACTTAAAAAAGTATGTTTTTAAACATTAAACAGATTTTTCATTTTTAAATCATTTTAAAACATAAATCATTTTTATTTATCCCTTCATTCCTTCATTCCTTCATTCATTCATTCATTCATTCATTCATTCATTCATTCATTCATTCATTCATT
>CAIGQW010005871.1:3716161-3728666 GCA_903798125.1 Danio choprae
ATTCATTCATTCATTCATTCATTCATTCATTCATTCATTCATTCATTTATTCATTTATTCATTCATTTATTTATTTGTTTATTTATTTTTGTTAGTGCAAACAAAGTAAATATGAGATAATAGCACTTATTTAATCTTTAAATGAAACAGGGTTTTAAACAAATTGATTTAGTGAACAATTCAATGAATTAATATATGACACCTAAATCACTCACCAGATTACAGCATGTGACTTCTCAGAACCATCAACAAGTGCTGATTCAGCATATTCATTCAACAACAAAAAACAACTGCTCTAACAAATGCCTACAATATAACACCTTTTTCACACTCAATCAGTGATGGGTAAAATTAAGTCTTTCCCCTACTTTTTTCCCCTCACTGAATATGTCAGATTACATATAGCTCAGTAAAATGGTTTGTGATTCCACATCGAGTTGACTTTAAAGCACCTGCATGCTTTTATTCGTCAACCTTTAAAAGTGTCCTTTCTATCTAAGCATGAGGTTTTACTGAGATGTCACAAACGCAGATCTGTGTGCTTTATCACTGCTCTTTTGCTATCACTGCACTGCATGAAATTACACTCACTGCTCAAACCGGCTCACCATCTTCCACACAATCCAATTTCTAGGAAGTAAGTGGACCATGTAGGTAATTAATGATCGCTTTGGTCTAACAAAGGGTGGTATATCATGGTATTTCTCATTTCTACATCTTGTTGGAGTCTTCATTATTACAAAAAAACTGTAATTTCAATTAGCTTTTTTGCAGTTTTTTAATAAGAGACCATAAAGCTCATGATTTGTAGCTTCATAACATATCTGATTAGTATGAAAAGTGAATTGTAATGTACTGAAATGATGATGTACAGTAGGTTCAGAAATTAACTTTTCCATTAAGGGTTAATATTTGGCCCTCAGAATTGATTGCAATGGGTGTTTTATCTTCGTAAGGGCATTTTTATTCATAGCCACATTATTAAATGGACCCTGGTCAGCTTTTTGATCAAATGTGTAATTTTATCTGATTACTTCAAATAGAACACGATAAAGTATTACAATAGAATATTACTAACAAAAGTATTTAATGTACAATATTTAAATAACAGTTGTGAGGGGGGGAAACAGTGTGAAACTAGAATATGACATTAACCATGCACTCAAAAAATCAATGCTTGTTCAAACTACTGTACTTGTTTAAAATAAGCTGAAACACACAATTATTGAGATTTCTTTGAGACAACTTCATTGTTTTATGTTCGATCCACTTAAATTTGTTAGTTAAACTAATCGATTTGTGTTGGGACAACATGAATTAATTATGTGAAACTCTGCATTTTTTACAGTGTGGTTTTACTGTAAAAATCTTTTACTACACTGATCATAGTTTGATAAACCGTAAAAAGCCATAGTGTATTTGTAGCAAAACTATTCATTCATTCATTCATTCATTTTCATTTCGGCTTAGTCCCTTTATTAATCTGGGGTCGCCACAGCGTAATGAACCGCCAACTTATCCAGCATATGTTTTACGCAGCGGATGCCCTTCCAGCTGCAACGCATCTCTGGGAAACATCCATACACACCCATTTACACTCAAACACTACGGACAATTTAGCTTACCCAATTCACCTATAGCGCATGTCTTTGGACTTGTGGGGGAAACCGGAGCACCCGGAGGAAACCCACGCCAACACGGGGAGAACATGCAAACTCCACACAGAAACGTCAACTGACCCAGCCGAGGCTCAAACCAGCGACCTTCTTGCTGTGAGGTGAACGTGCTACCCACTGCGTCACCGTGAGGCCTAGTAAAACTATAAATATACAAATTGTAATCAATCAAAAAAACGTACAATTATTCTTGCTGCCTTAAATTGTTTGGTCAAATGAACTTTTCTAGTGATCTCAACTTACATCGATTAAACTGACTAAACATATTAAGTTAAACTTTGTATCATTTTAATTTAGTTGAAACCAGATTAACTAAATAAAACTTTTTGTCATCTTTTTTACAGTGTAATGAAAGATGTTAGTGTTTAGGGAGACAGAGTCACATTCTGTCTACACATTCAAAAAAGATTAGTAGCTAAACAAGCTACCCTCCTCCTGTCTCAAACTTTGTGTTATTTTTCCAACTCTGTGGCGAACTAATCTTCTCCCACCCCCGTCTGCTCCTTTTGCCTGACCTCTGCCGTTCACTGTAAGTAATTAAAATTAATTAACTTGTCTGGTGTGTGCCTGAAACCAATTAGCCCACTGTAAACTTGCTTGTCAACAAAGCGTTTTCATGTGAGCGATTTTGGGCAGCTTGTTAAGATGCAGTGGCCTCTTCTGGGGGAGTGAGAGATGATGGATGTTTACCTGCATTGAGGTGGGCGAATCGTGATTTGAAGCTCGACTTAATTGCAACATTTCGATTAACGAACAGCACGACAGTGCGATCAAACACACTGTAATGATAATAATGAATGTGCTGGATCAGGAGAGTCATTGAGGGCATCTTGGAATAAGTTTCTTGATAATAACAAACTTCTTAAATAACAAACCTTAAGTCATTTATTCACTGTTTATTATACTCTAATAAGGAGCTAGAAGTTTAAATGTGCTTAATAATAATAATAATAATCACCATATTGCCAAAAGCTTTCATTGAAATATTTTTGAGAACCAAAAAAACCTTGTACTACGTCTTCTTGCAGTTTTTTTACATATCCACTAGAGGCGGTCGTGTACATTTTTGACAATCATAAATGCGCTACTGGGGCACTTTTTCTCATACAACTTCTCATATATCTTGTAAATCTTTTGTAAATATTTTATTATTATTATTATTATTCATTCATTCATTTTCCTTCGTCTTAGTTCCTTTATTCATCAGAAGTCGTCACCGTCAACTTATCCAGCATATGTTTTACGCAGCGGATGCCCTTCCAGGTGCAACCCATCACTGGGAAACATCGTGCTGCCCTCACTACGGTCAACTTAGTTTATTTAATTCACCTGTACTGCATGTCTTTGGACTGTGGGGGAAACCAGAGCACCCGGAGGAAAACATGGGCAGAACAGCTGTGATGCGACAGTGCTAACCACTGAGCCACCATGTCACAATTATTATTCATTCATTCATTTTTTTTTCGGCTTAGTCCCATTAATAATCAGGGTTCTCCACAGCGAAATGAACCGCCAACTTATCCAGCATATGTTTTACACAGTGGATTTCCTTCCAGCTGCAACCCATCACTGGGAAATACCCATACACTCTCATTCACACACACATACACTACGGACAATTTAGCTTACCCAATTCACCTATAGCGCATGTCTTTGGACTTGTGGGGGAAACCAGAGCATCCGAGGAACCCCACACGAACATGGGGAGAACATGTCTTGCTGTGAGGTGACAGTGATACCAACTGCGCCACTGCACCACCCTTATTATTATTATTATTTATATTATTATTTATTTATTTTACATTTTTATTTTATTTCCCAGTACTGGATTGCAGCTGGAAGAGCATCCGTGTAAAACATATGCTGGATAAGTTGATGGTTCATTCCGCTGTGGTGACCCCTGATGAATAAAGGGAATAAGACGAGGGAAAATGAATAAATGAAGGAATTTTTGTTTTATACATTTTATTTTGAATGCAGCTATTATGTACCCCAGGCAGAGATGGCAGAAGTACACACATCCTTTACTAAAGTAGAAGTACAGATACTTATGTTTAAAATGACTCTGGTAAAAGTGGAAGTACTGACTACACTTTTGTACTCAAGTAAAAGTAAAGAAGTATGGCCTGAAATATGTACTTAAGTAAAAAGTATTCTTCACTACTACCTGTTTTAGTTTCACGGTGGTAACTACACTGCACATCATGTATACATCTATACAAAATAACTTACATTTCTACTTTTTTTGGGTAAAAATTTTGTTGCCAGTTTTCTGCTTCAAACTAGCCAACCAACAACACTCTACAATATTGTTCAACAACACTGCTCAAAAAGTTGCCCTGTGTATCATCACCAAACTTAACTTTATGGCTGTTAAGTACAACAGCTGCCATACTCGTTCGTGTACTCTAAAACCTAATTCTGTAGGCCTACATACAGTGCTCAGCATATAAATGAGTACACCCCACAAATCTCTCATTTAAATTAATATTTTCTATAGGATGCTTTACAATATTATATTTGTGCATATACATTAGTTTAGTCAGTACTGGGGCCTCACGGTGGCGGAGTGGATAGCACGTTCGCCTCACAGCAAGAAGGTCGCTGGTTCGAGCCCTGGCTGGGTCAGTTGGCATTTCTGTGTGGAGTTTGCATGTTCTCCCCGTGTTGGCGTGGGTTTCCTCCGGGTGCTCCGGTTTCCCCCACAATTCCAAAGACATGCAGTATAGGTGAATTGGGTAAGCTAAATTGTCCGTACTGTATGTGTGTGAGTGAGTGTGTATGGATGTTTCCCAGTGATGGGTTCCAGCTTGAAGGGCATCCCCTGCATAAAACATATGCTGGATAAGTTGGCGGTTCATTGCGCTGTGGCGACCCCAGATTAATAAAGGGACTAAGCCGAAAAGAAAATGAATGAATGAATTACTATTTTTAATAACATTTAGTCTCACAAGTTTTTACTGAGTGACAGTTTAATTAAGGCTGAATTGCTAATTCCCATCACTCCTTTTTAACTTCATGTGTTTCATATTTTTTAATTATTAATTTAAGTTATTTAAAATGTAATTTAAGTTTAAACACTTTAATGATTCAAGTTTCCTGACAGGTTGGCAAATAATAAATAAAATCCTTATTTCATACCATGTATGTGGAAAGTTCCATGCAGAATATATACAAATCTGGGTTGTCATTATCCTAAATTGCTTGGTGCACAAGCAGCTGACCTGTAATTCCTATAATGGCAAGCTTTAGCCTTTGGTCTATTTGGGTTTGGGTTGAGAAGGTTGTGACTGTGGGCTGTGGCATTTTAACCTCCAGTGAAATGCCTCAGTGTATCATAGAAAGAAAGGGAAGTTCCCCTGAAATATGAGATCTCCACATCTCCCTGTTCTCCATATGAGGAGAGAAAAAATAAAGCATCTGATGTAAGTAAAAATTCAGTTAATGTAATATATTGCTTCCGTCTCTTGCCGTGGAACTGATTAAGGATCTATTTTATGGGCCTCACGTTGAGTAAAATAATGTAACTTAATCATTCGTAATATCCCCAGAAATTTGAGCCTCAGCTTTATTTCAGTGTGAACTGATTTTTTAATACTTGTATGGCCATTTAAAAAACTCATATTCATTTTGTGCACCTAAATTAATTTTAAAGCTGAAGGTGAACTTGATTCAGTGTTCCCTGCAAAATCTCTTGGATTACTGGTTTCCCAGTCATACTGTTAAAATAAGAAACTGTTCTTATCCAATCCATCATGTCTGAAACATGCCAGACAGTGACAAATGCAGTCTGCATCTGGCTAAACCTAAAGTGGTATTTGCTGTCTTTTTCTGTTTATTTTGCACTGTTCTGGGGTCAATGTTATCAAGTGTTTTATATAAAAAGTCATCATTTAGAAATAATTTTTCATTGTCCTATTTTGCCTCTGCTCATCAGAACACACTGTTTGAATGGGCCTGGTAGGTTGAAGATAAATGCCCACTGATGTGATTGAATAAAATTGGCTTGGATATTTAAAACTTTCAAGCATTTAAAAGGACCACTGAGAGACTACATCCTTCATAGATTGACACTGCTGTGGATTAGGTTTAAATTGAATCATTTTCAGTACACTATAAAACTATCTGTAATAACAGACAAAGCAATAGTAACTGTGTAATAAAAGCAGTAACTGATGCTCATGTGGTGCAACATTAATGTGAGATCCAATATATTGGCCAAAACATTGTCTTTTTACTTAAGTTCTTCAGAGTATCCAGCGTTGAATAGTGGCTTGTTAGTAAACGTATGAAAAAAGGGCAACAACGGACCAAGTACTCACTGATATAGTAATACTTCAATAAAAAAGTTTATCCACTAATGTTGCTAGAATGAAGGCAATTCAAGAATGTGTTTTGACACAACACAATGTATTGTTTTCTTTAAAGCATTTTTGATCAAATTTGATTAACATTAGGATTGAAGCCTGGAACACAAACACGCACGCACGCACGCACGCACGCACGCGCGCACGCACGCACGCACGCACGCACGCACGCACGCACGCACACACACACACACTAATATCAATAAGTCATCACTGCGTTATTAATAATCGAAATTAGCATTGCTTCATTTTATCTGCAATGCTGGCAGCAGTAAACATAGCCAAATATCTTCAAACTATTCAGACCCATTCTCATATCAGTAAACTATTCGGACATCATTATAAACGTTTGCTGTAGATAATAAAACACGATCCGAACGAGATATGTGGCTCCTCATTGTGTGCTTGATGCAGTGCAAGTCTTAAGATCCATATCATTTTTTATAACTGCCACTAATAGCTGTGTACAGTACTTGCGAACAGGGATTCATTTCAACTGTATGAACACTGCATTAACACACTGTCACTTCACTGTTACTAAAATCCCAGATTGAAAATAAATGAGAGAATTGTGCATTGCTGTGAAAATGCTTGTCGCAAATATTGAGATTAAAAAGACCTACCTTTGTTTAATGTTCTTTGTAGCCTAAGTAGCCTAAGCTTACATGCCATACTATTGGGAAAAAAACAAAATTTTATTTGTTTCCTTTTGTAGACTATTTTCTTTATTGAAGTTCTTTCATTTCAGAAATCCAGATAAATAACATTTTCCAAATACATTTAATTCTTTTGAATCTTTTTTATTACTCACTTATAGATAGGTTTCAGTATTTTGAGAGATTAGTTTGCATCGATATGCATAGTCATAAAAGATTGTGCTCACTTTGTTTCTGCGTGAGCATAAGCATCTAAAATACACACTATGAGTCTAATTTGACTTTACTTTTCAGCTATGTAGATACAAACTCTTACAAGAAAAGTCTTTTGAACATTTACAGTGTCTATTGTTTGGCAAGATCTGTCGGTTTCAGATCGCCAACTGAATATTTTCCCATGTAGCCTGCTGGACGCGATCATGCATTGAAGTATGAACCATTACAATGGTGGTCAAATTTATATTTATATAAAGTTGTTATTATTATTATTTAGGTTTCAGATCAGTGCAAACTTTTCCCCACTATTTATATGGCAGACACCCCACACATTTTTTTATTTCCTTCATGGGGGATAAAGGTTTAATTAGAAGGGTCAAGCCCCCTGTAATTTGCACTGTTGCGGTTTTTAGAGTTTGGAGTTTATCAACTTGCATGGTTTTTATACTGTAGTATAATTCTTATGTCTTAAATTCTTGATTTCTTGAATTAAAAAAAGAGAAAGTAGGGTGACAAGATAGCTATAGAGGAAAAAGACCCCCTAAGTACATTTCATGACATCTCTTCAACCATTTTTTTCTTCTCTGCTCATCTCTCCACAAAACCCACTTCAGCCAGGAACTTCTTTCTTCATACTGGGTCAACAGTTCCGATAGAGCCGACTCACTTCCAGCCTGCCGGAGCAGGAGAATAGCCGAAAAATCACCTGACCGAGGGACTATTCGCTACGCCCCAGCGAGCCGCACGCAGGTATGTAGAGGTGAATGATGTCTGATGGACTTCATTGGGCAGCTTGACATCCTCCTTCATGGTACCCTGAGTGGCCCTGGGGACCGCTGTCAGTTATGATGGAATCGCTGCTGAGGTAGTTGTTTAGCTCCTTGCTTTCCTTTTGTTTTAATGCTCCCAGTGGGGGAACAAACTTGGCAAACGGTTGTTTGGTGATGGATGGAGGTTGTGTAGCACAAGGCTGGACGACATGGTCCCATGGTAAAAATAAATAAATAAATAAAATGATGACCGGCATGAGGTATTATGCTCTGTGTAATGACAAATGCACTGTTACTTGTTTTAAATGTTTAATTTTAACAGTATTGTTACAAATAAATACAGTGCACTGTTTTTAATAATAGAGATTAAGAAATAATCTTACTATAAGAAAGCATATAGTATTTTTTCTGCTTTAAAACTGTTGTGTTTTATTATTGGTACCTGTAGGTTCTTTGTTTCCCAGTGATGGGTTGCAGCTGGAAGGCCATCCGCTGCGTAAAACAAATGCTGGATAAGTTGGCGGTTCATTCCACTGTGGCGACCCCAGATTAATAAAGGGACTAAGATGAAAAGAAAATGAATGAATGAATGAATGTAGGTTCTTTGTAACTTATTAAAAGTGGTGACTGGATTTGGCAAGGCTTTATGCTGCTTGTAATGGTGCAAAAACAAAATAAACAAACAAAAGCAATTGATTCTTCACCAAATTTTGTATGTGTACTGATATGTAAATATACATTGAATTTACATTGCATAATTGTTACTTGTAGTTTATTTGTGATTGTTAATTATTTGGTGAAGATTTAGTTAACCTTTTTTTCCTGTGTATTTTTCCACTCAATTTAAGTGAGTCAATTAATTAGTCAATTCAAGATTTCTTTTCTTTCTTTTTGTTAATTCAATGTTCTGTGTGTCATTTCTTTGCATTTGTAAACTTTACTAGCGACCTCAGGGAAATTTTTCTCTTTAAAGAAATGTTTCTTTTTAAAATGATAAACAAAATAAATATTAATTGTAATAGTATATTTTATCCTATTTTAGTTTTTCTCTATCAAAGTTTCATGCTTTTATTCATTGTTACTGGTAGTTTTTATGTTTGTGTGTGAATGTTGTGAAATATACCAGCGACTAAGTGAAAATTGTTTCTAAACATTTTTTAAGTGCACTGCAAATTAAAGAACTAAATAAATTTTCAAAAATGTGGTTGAAAGTGAAGTTTATTCAACCATTTCTTTATAATTGTATACTTTACTATCAATTTCTAAGTAAAAATAGTTTCTCAACCTTTCTTTTTTTTCCAGTGTAGTCGATAATCTCTCTGTTCTGTCAAAACACGCTGAGAAAAGAGCCAGGTGAAGGGTCTTAACTTTAGCAGACGGTTGCCTGGCAACTTAATCATTAGCCCATCTTCAAAGCTTCCATCAGAGGTCTGGAATTATGTATTGTTAAACACAGTTGTCAAGCGATACAGGATGCTCTTTGATTTGTGAGTCCTCAAAAGCTTCTATATCCTTTTTTTATGGGCGCAATAATAACAGATCATCGCGCTTGCCTTCGGGCTGGCAAATATTTGATTGCTTTTTTGGCACTGATTTCTGGCTAATGAACACAGCAAATAAGATTGTCACCGGATTAAAGTTTTAGTCTCCATTTAAACTTGATAACGATTTTAATCTCCTCGCTTTTCAAGAACACATTGTGCATTATACAAATGTAAATGTTGTAGTGCCACACATTTTGAGCTTCCCTGTGATGTTTGAGTTGAGTCACAGACGCGGTATATCATTCATGGAATTTAATACACTGCTTTTATGTAGGCAATTGCATGTAATATTGGACAAGCCGCTCAATCTTTCCTTTTCCTCCTCCCTTTTCTGGCTGCATTGCGATTCTCTATTACAAGTAGGGCATTATATCCAAGTGATTATACTTTCTGATACTGAAAAACAGGCCTTCTCCCAACAGCATTGCATCCTGGCAAGTACAATTAAATCCTTCACTCTGTATAGCTGTAAATAACTCTCGAACTCCTTGTTCGCTGTGTTGAAGTTTATTGGAATATTTAAATGTAGCCTATTAATATGACATTTATTGTAGCAAGTGGAAAATTATGCATTCTGAGTATTCAAATAAAGACCTAGTTTAAATTCTTGTTTTATTAATGAAGGATTTTGCCTCTGTTGAACTGTTTAAAATATTGAGCACTTTAAGCGTGTTCAGTGCACTTTTTTTAAACCAACTGATGAATAAATAGTTTAAAAACCAATCAGAAACCACCACACAATTTAGACTGCAGTGAATGCTCATATTATCATGTTCATTAATGTTGAATTATGTAGTCCTGTTATTTAGAATGTAATGATAAATGTAATGCTGATATTATTGGTTTTTTTAACCACTAGTTAGAGTTTTACTTTCATTAGCATTATAGTTATTGTTCTTAGTGTGAACAAGCTTGATTTTATGAGAATTAGTGCTAACAAAAACACACAAAAATATAACGTAATGGAACCATTTTAAGAATGATGCTTTTCAAGTCAGTGAATGATAAAGAATCAATAGCCAATCAGAATCCATCCTGCATTAAAGTGCTGCAATTAAAGTGAAAAGTGACTCCATTGCATCCAATGTTTATAATAAAAACATTGACAACCAATTCATCAAAATTCATCCTGCATTAAAGATTTTGAATGCAATTAAAGTGACAGTGGACAAAACTGCATTGCATGAATATATTAATTTTTAAAAAGCCACATTGTCTGCTGGTGCAGATACTAATATAGTTAGTTTATATTTTTACACTGTTGGTGTGATTGTGTTCATTTTAAGACAATGAAACTGACACAAAAGAATGGGTTTTCACAACTTTAACACTGACAGCATCCACCCTAACGAGCTTCAGCATTTAAAGCAACAGGTGAACAAACGTCAACTCACATTTGTAATAAACAACATCATCTGCTCGTGAACAATGATGTAATTATCATTAGTTGTTCTTGGTGTGACCAAACCATGATGTTGTGCTTACCTACAAAAACGAAACGGAGGAATGATGTCAATGGAATCACTTTCAGGTCTATTTTTGTTCAACTGATAAATGATTAACATATTGACAGACAGTCAGAATCCATCCTGTGTAAAACAATAAAAATAATAAATAAATAAATAAATAATATAAATAAATAAATAAACAAAACAAAACAAAAAACAAACCAACAAAAATTCCTTGGGTGGAAACCTGGCTACTGACAGCCAAAGACAATCCAACCAACTTTAAAGAGCTTGAGCATAAAGTAGCCATAGTAGGCTACATTTAATGATGATCAAAACATTGATAGCCAATCAGAATCAGTTCTGTTTTAAAGAGCTTGAGTATTTTAAGCCACAGGGGACACAACTGCAATGGTTGATTATCACATTGTCTGTTTCATATTGCTATAAGTAAAGGTGTAGTTTTTTAATTACATTTTTAGACATTCACAGGTCTACTATTTTTTAGATACTTAAGATATACTAATTGCAGCTATATATCTAATCATTACTTTATTTTTTAAATATAGCCTGCAATAATTGTTTGGGGAGTGGACGTGTGACAACCACAATTGGCACAATACAGTAATGTGTAAATTGTACAGTACTAAAAACAAACAACAAAAAAACATAACAATTTTACAATATTATGGGCACTAAAGTGTGACCTCTGCTGGGTATCTTAAGCTATACAAAACAGTATGCTAAACTTTTCAGGTTCATTGTAAATTCAAATGATATTTTTGTTGTCGTTCTTCGAGAGAGCTGTGTTGTGGAAACTAACGCCCCCGTCATTATCATCAATGAAGCTGTCCAGGCTCTCTCTAGTGCAGACAGGCTGGTAGGTTGAATGGGACGCGCTGCTCTTGTTGCGTCGCGCCGTTCAGTCAGTCACTCAGTGCAGAGACGCGGGGGCGCTGCTGACGCTGACGGCGCGCTTCATTCTGTCGCTCTCGGACCAGAGCGCTTCACACAAACTGCCCAGTGAGTTGGACGCACTCCGCGGCTCGGCTGCACCTCCTTTACCGCTCCGCTCCGCTCCCACTGCCGTCCGGGAAAGTAGTGGAAGTCACTGGCTCTTGTTTGCGTACGCGCTCACACGGACTATTTCCCCCATTGCGGACTCTAGAGATACTGGGATTATTACACGTCACATATTTCACAAAACTCACTGCTCACTCGCGGCTTCTCACCTACATGATCAGGAGGATTATTGAGGCACTTCATTTGGTAAGTAACACATTATGCTTTTTGTTCCAAATTATGCGCGTTATTTCTTTTTATAATGTTATTAGGTAAATACAAATGCCGTTTCTATCTCTTTTAATAGATTGATGTATAAGAACAAGTGTAGCTTATGTATAGGTTATTATAAAAACAGCCTAGTTCGTGTGCAGTTGCTAAAAATAATCAAAACATCCCAACTTCTTTAAGCTTGCTCGTTTTTTTTTTTGTTTTTTTTTTTCATCATGTCACTTTTCTCATTAACACTGCCGAAGTCATTTTTAGCAGAGCGTATATTAGCCTTCGTGTCTGTTTTGAGGAACTTTTGCTCAAGATTTGATATTTACCGCATGGTGGTGCTGCCTCAGAGTGTTTTACAGTCCGGCTGGGATGAAGCTTTTGACAGTTATAAAACAGTCTTAACGTCTTAATACAGTTTCTTGCATCACTTCACACTCTGATTGTGCGCAGAGAGAGATTATAACGACACTTTACTATTAATCTAAACGTTGTCAATGGCGAAATTGTCAATTTTCTCCAATATTATCTCAAAACCAATATATAT
>CAIGQW010005871.1:3729066-3747516 GCA_903798125.1 Danio choprae
GTAGACGGAGGAATAAATGTGTTCTAACTGGTAATAAACAGCCATTTTGCTTGAAACAATATTAAGCAATGTGTTAATTATATGTTCCCTAATTAGTGTAAAGTGTTACTATTCATATGAGCAAATACATCTTTAATAGTGTATTAGTGAATGTTTAAATTAGCATTAGCCAAAATAATAAATTATTTTGAAGCACTTTTCATTGTTAATTTATGTTATCTGAAGTTAACTAATATTGGTTGTTAAATTTTCCTTTGTGGGTAATTTCTCAGCCAGATTTAATCTGGAGCTAAATAGTGATTTTTAATTAAATACATTTCCACATCATGTAGATCATTTAAAATCTTCAGTTTTAAATTGAAACAGCTTAAAATGTAATCACTTAATCACCACAAAAGAGTTTTGAAAAGCATATTTTCAGCTAATGATGTAGAAAATAAAAAGGCCTGCATATAAAAAAAAAGACTCATATATAGACTATGATCTCCTATATAAGTGTGGTAGCATATCTGTTTGCAATTTTGCATATATAGTAGTTCTGTATGCATGTAGTCATTTAAAACGTATAGCGTGATCTATGTTCTTTACAGTTTAACAGCATTCTCATTGCTTATAAGCTGTTTTGTTTTTTCGTTGTGATCGGTTGATTACTTTCACTATGCTGAAATATATTGTCATACAGTGGTTCTATGAACAACCTTTAATAACCTTTCCATTCAGCACAAGCTTCTTTATGGTTAAAAAGGTTTTATTTGTGATTTTTTTTAATGTTCTTTGAAATGTCAGTGTGCCCACACTTGTCGTTCAGTTTTCTTGGTTCATTTAGTCTCGACCAAAAACAAAAATGACATGTAGTCCTGGTGTGCATAGCGTCCACACTGTCATTATTAAGACTTGAAAAAGTTTGAACTTATAAACATCCAAAATAATGCTGTGTGATGCTTGTTGAATGTGTTAAAATGTAATGGTATTTTACTCAATTGGGAACTCATAAGGAGTTCATTAATATGTAAAATGTGACAAAACAGTTCCTCTGATCTATCTATGTATCAATGTATTGACCTTTGATGGGCAACATTGCAAGTATATTGAGAAAAGACTGGTATATGCTTAAGCATTTGACCAGTATTGGGGTTGCGTCTTATGGTTTGTTTAGATGTTTTTGGTTTGTGTTGCCATTTGGAAGTGGACTGAGTCTCATCTTTCCAGTGCTATGGTCTGCTTGTTTGGATTGCACCAAGGTTAAGATGGCAATGTAGACTCTTATTCAAATGAACCATGTTAATATAAAAATCACACCGGTATTTG
Organism: Danio choprae; assembly: GCA_903798125.1. Taxonomy (NCBI): domain Eukaryota; kingdom Metazoa; phylum Chordata; class Actinopteri; order Cypriniformes; family Danionidae; genus Danio; species Danio choprae. Next base: position 3,730,375 of record CAIGQW010005871.1, read on the forward strand.
TTACAATTGAACTAAACCTGCTAATGTGAACACATTTTATTTATTTAAGAACATTTCGCTAAAGGGTTCTTTAAGGAACCCAGCATGCTTCTAAATAGCCTTTATGAAGTGTTTAAGACAAATGAAGACTGACAAAATGACAAAGACTCTTGTGGTTTATATTAATGACTGACAGTTATTAATGACAGCTACGTTTGATTGTCTCCTTATATTTAAAGAACAATTAATCATGAAATGAATTTGTTTCACTTTATTTGATATTAACAGTCACGCTGAACAGTCATGACTGATTAAGTAATTAAAGACTCCACAAAGAACATTTAAACACTATGGAAACTTTCCATTTCACAGAAAATTCATAATGTTGGAAAAAGTTTCTGTAAATGTTTTAAATGTTTTTCACACTATACAGACCTACAAAGAAATTGTTTTTTTTAAGAACTTTTCACTATACTTTGGTGAAAACAAAACTGTGACGCAGGTAAACAAAACTTATTGTTTTACTTGTCTCACGTTGTGCTTGTAACATAAGCATATAACCAAAAAATGCATTGTGTCTCAATTATTGACACAATCTTTTGTGACAAAAATCACAAGAATATTAAGGAAAGATCATGTTCATAGAAGATGTATTGTATATTACCTACTGTGAATATATCAAAACTCAATTTTTGATTAGTAATGTGCAATGCAAACTTTTTTTAACCTAAGAAAAAAAGACTCTTATGACTGGTTTTGTTGTCCATGGTCACAGATGGTTCTTCTATATTTACTACTGCTGTAAACCTTTATTTGTAATAGTGCTTCGGAACAATGAAGGCATTTTCAAAAGGTCAAAGACTCGTTGTGCATTTATATTAATGACTGGCAGTTACTAATAATCACTGATATTTGTCTCCTAATATATAAAAAACAACAATCAATTTGTTTCACTTGATTTCCAACATCCAAGCTGAACCATAATCGATCAAGTTCATTCATTTCATCAATTTGACATTTATACTACATAAACGTATTACTTTTATTTTACAGTATTGCACTCTTTACAACAGTGTATCACAACGCTTCTGTTATCAGCAAACATATCTCATTCATTTAATAGAGAATGTGTCAGGTCACTAACCATAATAGCATCAGATCTGGACATTTGCTCAGTTGTGCATAAGTTGCCAATGTGATCTCTCTCTCTTTTTTTAATCACTCACTGGTATGAAATCTGAAAATGGAATTGACCATTTGAAGTAGTTTGGGAAGCAGATGCATTTGCTTAATGACTCTGAACACGTTTGGCATTCCTGAAATCAGGCTTTCCTGCTCCATTGATCTCCACCATTATGTATTTTACTCGTTCTGAATATATGATGACATTCCAGTTCGGGAAGACATCCAGGTTTCCTTCAGTTTTTCTTTGCTTGCTTAAATGTGGTTGCACTTCAGCATATGATCCTTCAAGCTTAGGCTCTATATAGTGCATGTGTATAGTGTATCACCACCAGAAGGCTTCTCGAAAAACGTGACCCTGGTCCAGATGCTTAAATTACTTTTAGATCATAGCAGTGCAAGTCCTTTGAGTTCATTCGCCTGCAAAGACACGGTCGTTGAGGTCCCATAGGACAAAGCAGCTTGGGAATGTAAAGGGAAAAACACAGAATTCTGGAAGAGTATTATGAGATACCTTTGGGCGACGAGAGGGGTTCGAATTACAGCACAGATTCAACATTGAATCTCTGTGGACGTGTAAAAACAGAAAAAAAAGAGAAAGCCTCCGGGTCATTGATTTTTTTTCCCCAAACCCTATACTCTTTAACACTGTTATTGTCCTAAAGCGATAATTTAGTCAACATGAGTTCATGGAGTTTATGGTTCTCATCTGTACTTATCGCAGATCTCAGGTTTTGTGTCGTACAGGGAAGGTGTTTTCACTCCAGAATTGCTCTTGGGAGTTTAGTAATGTGAAGACTTTATTAGCCTATGTGGTTTTATGAAGAACCATTCTATTATTAATTCATCTTTGAATGTTGAAAAACTATTCTGTAGACCCCACATTTCCACTACACATGTGTGTTGCATGTTTTGACTCCAACATGGCCACCAGAGTTGATCATGGCCAATTTAGCCAATGCTTGTGTTTACAACAGGTACATTTCAGAAGCATGCCAGAAACGGCTTTCTGCGGCATTTCATTAAAGATAGGTGACAGATGCCGCACGCAAGCTGCACAGGTAAAATACAAATTCAACTCAAAAATAAACATAGAATTCAACACAGATTAAATAATATTCAATATATTTGAAGTTAAGGATGTCTTTTAAACAACTAAAACACATCAACAAATATTTATATAGGTAACTGATATATTTAAAAAACGTGTATTAAATTGTAGTAACTATAGGCTACTAATTAGAACATAAACACAACAAGAAACACAATTCATTTAGACAAACCAGTAAACATTTAGCCAACTTAACCATGATAAAATCACGAACTGACAGTCTAATCACCTGGTTTTGTAATTCCTGTCACTACGCTTCCGAAATGTCCCTGGTGTGATTTAGCACTGTGCACAGTGTTATCAATTTGAATGTCAATATAGGAATCTTCACTGAGTTGTTCTTCATGAAACCACAAATGGTTCTTCTTTTGACCTTATTCTTTCATGTAAGAGCAGGCGCAGCCATTGAAACCTAATTGTCATTTACTTCCATTGATTTTAAAGCTGTAAAAAAGCAGCTGGCCACGTTCTTTGATGTTGCAAACTGGTATTGTCTTGTTATATTATTTATTTTTTATGTGAGAAAGTACAAGTAGTAATCATTTACTGACGTTTGTTATTCAGTCTTTCCCCTAAAGTGAGTAAATCGGAAATCCTAAAACAATCGCAGAAAAGAGCTTACATTTGTATTATAGAATAAGTTTGATAGCAGAAGACAAATGAAGACATTTGAAAATGTCTGAGACTCTTATGGGTTTATATTAATGACTGGCAGTTATTAATGACTAATACAGTTGATTGTCTCCTAAAATTTAAAGAACAATCAATCAACACATGTATTTGTTCCACTTAAATTTGTTCTGCGCTGTTATTGTTCATTTAGTCAACATGAGTTTATTGAGTTTATAGTTCTCGTCTGTACTTATTTGTCAGGTATTGTGCCATTCACTGAAGGTGTTTTTATTTCAGAACGCCCTGCGGAGGCTTTAGTAATATGAAGACTGACTTTATTCTTATTTGTAACCCAAGATATTAGTCTGCCACTGACCCGCATGTGTTTCTAAAGCATCAGCTGCTATTTGGAAGTTGTTTGTATGCCGTCAGTAACACCTGCACTACTTGACATCCCAGAGAGCCTGTTGTTCCACTGCCTTTTCACATTCCTATTAACATAATCAGGATTTATTCAAAATGCCAAAGGATTTTAATAGGACAGTTCAACCATAATTTATGTAAAACCTTTTACTCAGCCCTCTTGTCATACCAAACATGTATGACTTAAATTCTTCTGTGTAAAAGGGGGGGAAACACATGCAGTTATCTGTCTTTCCGTCTATCTTTCTATAATAAAATATATATAAAAAAATAGGGCCTCACGGTGGCGCAGTGGGTAGCACAATCGCCTCACAGCTAGAAGGTCACTGGTTCGAGCCCCGGCTGCGTCAGTTGGTGTTTCTGTGTGGAGTTTGCATGTTCTCCCCGTGTTTGCGTGGGTTTCCTCCGGGTGCTCCGGTTTCCCCCACAAGTCCAAAGACATGCAGTATAGGTGAATTGGGTAAGCTAAATTGTCTGTAGTGTATGTGTGTGAATGGCTATGTATGGATGTTTCCCAGTGATGGGTTGCAGCTTGAAGGGCATCCGCTGTGTAAAACATATGCTGAATAAGTTGGCGGTTCATTCTGCTGTGGCGACCCCAGATTAATAAAGGGACTAAGCCGAAAAGAAAATATAATAATTTTGTTCTGTATGGATATATTAAATTGGTCAAAAGCGACAGTTAAACTTTTTAACATATTACAAAACATTTCTATTTCAAATAAATGCAAAATTTTGACATTTTTTGAAGATGAATTTTGCTTTTACAAAAAAAACTTGCAAAAACCTTGAAAATAAGACACATTATTAATAATTGAGTAACATTAATATTTGATATTAACTGAGCAGCAAATCAACACATTAGAATTATTTCTGAAAGAACATGTTACACTGAAGACTGACAATTCAGCTTTTCTGTCACAAATAAAAATCATATAAAGAAATGTATTTGCTGTATTTTTATGAAATAAATGCAGCCTTGGTGAGTGCAAGAAATGTCTTATTAAAAAAAAAAAATAGTGTGTGGTTGTAATATAGTATGTAATGTTCTTTTGCACCCCTTTGATTTTCATTTTATGTCCAAAAACAGATTCAAATAACCTCCTTTTTGGTCAAGAAAACACATAAACATTTGAAATAACATGAAGGCAAGTAAACTATGATGACAGAATGCAACTTTTTTGGTGAACTGTGCCTTTAAATCATATAATTTCATTCATCATGGTCTCTCTCACACTTTCCATTTTACTGCCATGAACTGAATTTTTTTTCCCCCATTGTTTACTAGCGGTTTGTCCCTTCACTATATTTAGCCCGCCACATCTTCAGTTCTGGTACTGATCACAGAACAATTTGGCCGAGTTGAGAGGAGAGAATGCAACAATGACTGCCACATTATTACCCTTGTAGAGCAAGTCAGACTTGAGGAAACAGCTGGTCTAATGATCAGACGGGTCAATGCTAATGACCTGCTAACTCATTCACTCGGCTAGATGCTAAAGGGTTGCTGTGGTTACTCGCAACTCAACCTTGATGGCAGATCAGACGACAATGGAGGAGCCAGTGCAGCATAAGGCGTAATTGTCACCCGTAAAAGTTTATTGACGTCAAACATTAGATAACAATGTTGGCCTAAAACATGAGTTATGATGTCAGGACAGGCTGAACTGAGGTTGGACTGATGTGGTTGCTGCACTTTGTAATTATCAAGTCATGTCAAGACACCTTTGTTTATAGAGTACAGATAGTTTCAAAGCCACTTTGCTGTAATACATGGTAAAATAACTGAATCAATGATGCAGACTTTATTAAACAAGACCCTTTCACGTTCTGCTATAAAGAAGCATCATAATTCAGCTAAAACCAGTCCTATGTTGCATGTGTATATATATTTGGTAATAGTGCAAAACACATCGTATGGGTCAAAATTATTGAATTGTTTTCTTTTATGGGAAAAATCATTAGAATATTAAGTAAAGATCATGTTTTGTGATTTAAAAATAAATAAATAAATTGTGAATTTACTACTGTGAATATGTTAAAACTCAACTTTGGTTTAGTAACGTGCATTGGTAAACACTTCATTTAGACAAATTTAAAGGCAATTCAGTGTTTAGATTGTTCAGTTTGACTAATGTTTTCTGTGAGGGTTGTTGTGGCGTATAAAAATAGAAAATACAGTCCATACAGTGCAAAAATTATTACGTCTATGGGTCTTCATAAAGTCTCATAAGTCTCCATAAAGATAGCTGTATAAGCGTATGTGTGTATACGTGTTTTAGTTGTTTTTTTTTTTGTTTTGTTTTTTATTTAATACAAATTTGCAACCCAGGCTCATTCTGAAAACGTACCTCTGGATACATTTCTGGAGACTGTGAAATACGTCCCGGGAGGTACGTTTTTTTGCAGGTTTTGTTTGAAAAGCCCTCGTCTGATTTAACCACGTTTTCAGATTTTACCACATCCTCACCCTGTTATTTACTTGTTTATTTTATTTTTTGGATTCTGTTTTTTGTCTTACCTTCTTTCTGGAACCGTTCTTCACCGGACTCGAACCCTGTCGTCGTGGTCAACTCCTCTCTGCGTCTCAAGTCCGCCGACGTACATGGCGATCTAACGAGACAAACTGGTTACAGCGGGAAAGCCATCCATACGGAGGTATGAGGTCAGCTAGTAAACGTGAAAAGGAACGGCATCATACCGCCCCGTAGCATTTTTCGTTGAAAAAATTAAATGCAGCCATACGTACCTATCATTTATCACATAATTCACGATCTCCAGAAACGTGTATAGGGCTACGCTTTCAGAATGAGACTGTGTTGCAAATTTGACAACATTTGACAGTAGTTTTTTTGTGACTTTTGTGCTTTTATGGTACTAAAACTTCCAGTAGGCATGCTATTTTTACTAGGGGCAGTTCTGCCTACAGCACATGTATGAATAATTTGAATTGTTTGGGTATGAATCATTTCAGGCTTTACTGTATATATACAGTATATACATTTTTAATCAATTACTTGAAAACAGTGTATTGAGGCATGCAATTGCAAGAAAATTGAAAATGCGTTTCAGAGGTCAAGGTTTTAAGAATAATACGATTATTGTGTCACTGTAAATAAGATAAATGTGACTTTTATTAAATAGTTTGTCATGCGCATTACATATTCAGTCTAAAGGTATGAGCTACACTGTAAAAAATGCTGGGTTCCACATAATCTTTTTTTTGTTGGGGCAAGATGAAAGTATTAACTTATTAGATTTTACAAATTTAAGTGGATTGAACATAAAACAATTAAGTTGTGCCCAAAAGAAACTCAAGAATTGTGTTGTTTCAGTTTATTTTAATAAGCAGTTTGAACAAACAGCATAGTCATATTTGAGCGTAGTACTTGGCAAGTCATTATTTTATGATTTGTGAGACACTTCCATTATTGGGGTTTATATGTTTGTTATCTTTTAAATCACATGCTCTGCATATAATTATGTGATCGATCAAAAACATTAAGATTGCAATGAAGTAGAAAGCGAAGATACACTAGAGTCAGAAGGAAACATTTGCTAATATTACTGTAGCCAGTCTGAACATCAAGCTGGCTCTTAAATTATTCCTTTATTTCTTTGCTGGGAAGAAAAGACATCCACATCTATAAAAAATGGCACCCACCAAGCAGAAAATGCAGCAGTAAGAGAATATACAGTTATTTATGTTGGCCAGAACACACAAAGAAAATCATTGTGAAAAAAAATGTGTGCAATAACAGATATTTGCATTCGGATGGGATTCGATTTCTCAGAGGAACGCAGAGTTTGCTGAAAAACAGTACATACTTTTCTATGGAATTATAACAAGGCTGGTGCAAAAAAAACCCAGACGTGGCAAATTCAGATGCGGTAAAATCACAAATTACACCTGTGAAGCACAAATTTGTCTTATGACCTCCTACAAAAGTAGTACTGTCCATATGGGACTATAGGCTTCATTGCATATTGAATTATTTTCAACTATCAAAGGAATAATTCACCAAAAAAAAAAAAAAATTATTCACCCTCAAGCAATTCCAAACCTATTTGTGTTTCAGTCTTTTATTAAAAACAAGAGAAGATAATTTGAAGAGTGTTGGAAATGGTAGCCACTGATTTTTATTGCATTTTTTTTCTACTATAGATGTCAATGTCTACAGGTTTCCAACATTCTTCAAGATGTCTTCTTTTGCGTATATTACCATATGCTATGTCAATAATATCATCTCATACATAATTGAAACAGACTGCACAAACTTAAAGAGATAGTTCTCCCAGAAATGAAATTTACCTCTTCATTTTCTATCTGCTGGTTTCTGGCACCCATTGACTTTAATAGTAGAAAAAAATACTATGGAAGTCAATGGGTGCCAGAAACCAGCATTTTTCAAAATAACTTATTTTTGCGTTCGGCAGAAGAAAAAAATCTCATAGGTTTCAAACAAATGAAGGGAGAGTAAATGATAGCAGATTTTTCAGTTTTGGGGGAACTATTCCTTTATCGACATGAATGACGTTTTAAAAGGTACAGTTTGATTTAAGGTTGTTCAAAACCTTTTTTTCAGACCCACAAACCTGAAAGGAATTGAAATTTGTGCTGTGTCAAGTTTTTGGTGAGCACACAGTCCAAGAAAGAGACTCTTTTATCATGCTAGAATAGTTCATTCGATCTGCAGCATTGCCAGATTGGAGCAGGACTAGAGTAATAGGACCTGCTTTGAACTGCTGCTGTTCTGCAGGTGGATGCCAGTGCTTTCAGAAGCATTTTTACAAAGAAAAGAAAGCGTGTTTGAATGCGAGGGAGCTTTTTAGTGCGCTCTGCTTCAATGGAAACCGATATGTTTGCATGTCAGTGCAGATTAGCACCATCTCTCCACACTGCCTGATATGTTTACTTAGTCCTAAAACCACAAAACCTCATTACCTCTTCTTTTGCTGTCATTTCAAAACCACAATCCTTACATTTAGCCCCTGACTCAGAGAATGTGAAACTTCACGTTGACAAATCCCCTCGCTCTCTGCGTTTCCGCTCTGTGCTCATATGAAAGCCTTGTTTTTTGCTCATTTAAATAAGGACAGCGCTTCAGCAGTGCTAATAGAGGTCCAGTTTATAATCCCATCAGACCTCGGGCTGTTATTTTTAGGAAGAGACTTGGAGAGCAACCTGTTTTTGTTTCAAACACTGGACCTTATGTTCTTGGAGAATAAAAGATCAGGACATTTTTGTTTTTTTTCTTGTCTTTTCCCTCAGCTTACTGTCGTTTATTAATGTGATGCCAGTCCACCGGCGGTTCCTCTTCTGGCTGAATCATGAGTTGTCAGTCTTCTGAAAACGATTTTCCATGCTTTCTAAACCCAGTTTAACAGGCTCGTAATTTTGATGCGGGTGAATGACGTTGCAGCGTAGGATTGAAAGGGATGTTTGAGCGATTCTCCGGGTGTTTCTGATGATTCCCGAAGAGCTTTAATCAAATCGCTGACATGTAAACGATGATGGTTGACAGCTGGTTTAAAAATGTCTGGATTTATTTTGTGGTGCGTTTATGTGGATCTGTTGAGGTTGTATGGCCACTGTAGGGATCTTAATGTATGAGTTGATGTGTGGTATTTGGGATTATGGCATAATAAATGTTATGTAGTGTACATTAATAGCTAGTTAAATGACTGGAGGTTGAAAAGTTAATCTTTTTCTCATAAAACACATTATTTAATTTAAAATTGATGTCAAGCAGTAAAATTAAACAGTGATTATGAGGAGCAAACAGTAATTAATTAATATTAAGTAGGCAGAATGAGGGTAACGCGGTGGCACAGTGGGTAGCACAATCGCCTCACAACAAGAAGGTCGCTGGTTCGAGCCTCGGCTGGAAGGGCATCCGCTGCGTAAAATATATGCTGGATAAATTGGCGGTTCATTCTGCTGTGGTGACCCCAGATTAATAAAGGGACTAAGCTGAAAAAGAAAATGAATGAATAGGCAGAATGATAATTTTCTTATCTGACTTTTATTATTTGCCGGTTCATATTTAAAAACTTTGAGACAATCTACATTGCATAAAGCACTATAGAAATAAATGTGACATGACTTCAATAACTGATGGTTTTTGCTTATTGTAAGGTTTTTCTCTTTGAGGAATATTTCTTTATTATTCGTTTTTTTCTTTTTTCTTTTGTATTATATTTTGGCATTATTGGTCATTGGTTATACCTGATTAAAAAATAATTAATACCTTTTTATGTATTATATTATACTTTAATAAAAAAAATAATTATTAAAGTAATTTATGAGTAATTAATTATTAAAGTCTAATTAGTAATACTATTAGTAACAATCTTTAAATTAAAGTACTTGTACAAGTACATAAACACATTTTATGTGATGCATTTTTGATATATATATAACACACATTCTAAAACAAAATTACATTCTGACTGCAATACTGTATATTTGAATATGTGATTTTTAAAAGGATTATATTTTAATATATATTTTATAAAATACAAATAAATATGAAAGTTCATAAATGGCCAGCATCTTAACTTTGTATATACTCAAATTGCCTGTATTTCCGGGCCTTTTCTCTGCTCTCCTTTACGTCGTGTTTTGTAGAAAAGCTCCAGCTGGTGTTGTAATGCAGTGCGAGTGTGTTTGATGGATTCTAACAGCATTGTGGCCGTCTGTGGTCTGCGTGTGGACTGAGTGATGCAGATAGTGAGAGAAAGAGAGCACTTAATATGGATTTAGGGCTTTTTTTCAGATAGAGCTGTAGCCCAGCGCCTCCCCGCTGTTCTGAAAGCTCGTGTCAGACTGCGAAACAGCATCCATCTCTGTCTGGGGTCCCTGTGAATGTGGCAGAGCAGATACAGCCAGTGTAGATTGATTCCTGTAGCCAGAGGTTTGCTTCGGGGTAAAGGAGGTCTGCATCTTAAGAGAGTCTTTAATGAGTCGCCTTGGAAGGTGGTCTGTGTGCTTCTGCTCCATGGCTTTTGTTTTAACGTCGCTTGCACTTTCTGTGGACTTGTGATTTCATATTTTCAGCCTTCTACATAGATGATTTGGTGGTGTTGTGAAAACTGTTGAAGTGTTTGCTTAGGCTTGTGTGTACAATATCAAGTTTATTACAGTATTGGTTATAAAAATCTTAAAATATTCAACCTTTTCCACTAATATGCTGTTGCATCATACACCAGATCCACCATTTACACTTTTTTCACTCAGTATTGCTTCTGTACCATTCAGTTTAGAAAATAGATACAATCTGCATTAAAATATTCAATAGACAAAAATATATTATATAAATATATAAGGAATATTAAAAGGCTAAAATGCAGTATACACAGCACAAAATAAATAATGAAATCAATTAAAACAGAACAATGAAATGGTCTTGTAGCATAGCCATCTAATATAGATGATCTAGATTATTTATATTTTTTAAATTATCTTGTATTTTGGTATTTCCAAAGTGAAAATGATTAGAATATAGCAATTAATTGATTGTTGATAATCATATTTAATTACAAATTATTACAAATAGACAAAGTTAGTAACCACAAAACCATTTAAAGTTGCACAGGTATATTTGTGGGAATAGGCAAACATACTTTGTATGGGTCAAAATGTTTTTTTTTATTATTATTTTACAGCCAAATGCATTAGAATATTAAGTCAAGATCATGAATGCATTTTGTAAATTTCCTATATCATAAAAATGTTTTTTTTTTTTTATTAATAGTGTGCATTACTAAGAATTGATTAATTTAGACAGCCTTACAGGTGAATTTCTCAATATTTATCTATTTTTTAACCCTCATATTCCAGATTTCATATAGTCAGCCAAAAATTATCCTACCCTAACAAAACACACCTTAGTGGAAAGCTTATGTATTCAGTTTTTAGAAAATGTAAAAATCTTATGGCTGTGTGGTCCAGGGTCACATATTTAATCTCTTATTTCAATTGCAATGTATTTATGTATTACATTATATATTTAGTGTTTTGGAGCTTTACTCAGTATTAATCTCTATGATAATCAATAGTCATCCGATCTCTAGATTTTTATATAAATACAAGGAACAACGAAGACATGAAGGATGAGTAGACTGAGCAAACAACTTGTGTCTTAATGGCTTACCATGTCAGTACCAGTCTAACCTTTAGTTCCCCGTCACCGTGCTTTTCAAGCGAAAGGATCAACACAAACTCTACATTTTGCTTTCCTGACATCTGATATTTGTGAAGTGTCTGCGCTGTGCATCTGCGCCATCCAAATCAGAGGACGCGTCAGGAGACTTGACATCAGCCCTGACAGGTGAAGCGTCCGCAACTCAAGAGATGCACTCGAGTCAGACGGGACGTGACAACATAGAAGAGAGCGGTTGTGTTTATCCTCTCACTTCTACTTTATATAAAACATCCAGCAGAGACCGTCTGACAGCTAGGAAGACCTTTTCAATGGTCATGTATGTATTTAGTCGAAATGTAAACAGTGATTTTACATCACTATGCTTTTCTGATTTTTCTATTGATCATCTGGCGGTATTGTGAAAATGTTTGCATACAGGATCAGACTTGGTATCAAGTATGGTTAGTGTAAAACTGGAACTACAGAATTTTGTTACTACTAGAATGGTCAAAGCGGTCGTTCTGACCATAAACATAGACTGTATGGAATAGAATTTTGGCTTGTATTGAGATTTTAGAATTAAGTAATTTCCCTAAAAATACAACCTTTTTGGAATATAGCCTATAATTGTGTAGAAGTTACTAGACACTTCAGAATAAAAATTCTGTTTCAGAAACAAAATTGTAGTTTTTTTTGAAAAGTAAATGTATGTTTTTGTTAGCAGAAAGTTCATTCACGGTAGAAATGTTCAGAACACCTTTGTGTTTTTCATGTTAATAAATAACAATGTGGCAGCACGGTGGCGCAGTGGATAGCACGTTCGCCTCACAGCAAGAAGGTCGCTGGTTCGAGCCTCGGCTGGGTCAGTTGGCGTTTCTGTGTGGAGTTTGCATGTTCTCCCCGTGTTTGTGTGGGTTTCCTCCGGGTGCTCCGGTTTCCCCCACAAGTCCAAAGACATGTGATATAGGTGAATTGGGTAAGCTAAATTGTCCGTAGTGTATGAGTGTGAATGAGTGTGTATGGATGTTTCCCAGAGATGGGTTGCAGCTGGAAGGGCATCCGCTGCGTAAAACATATGCTGGATAAGTTGGCGGTTCATTCCGCTGTGGCGACCCCAGATTAATAAAGGGACTAAGCCGAAATGAAAATGAATGAATGAATAAATAACAATGTTAAAATGAAATATACATAAATTTAGGAAAGGTCAAGGTAATATAGTTATATGTAGTAGGCAATATAGTAAAATGTAATTGTTAAAAAAATAATTAAATAATTGTTCAAATGGTTTAAAAAATGGATAAGGGGGCAGCATGGTGGCGCAGTGGGTAGCACAATTGCCTCACAGCAAGAAGGTTGCTGGTTCGAGCCCCGGCTGGGTCAGTTGGCTTTTCTGTGTGGAGTTTGCATGTTCTCCCCGTAATGGCGTGGGGTTTCCTCCGGGTGCTCCTATTTCCCCCACAAGTCCAAAAGACATGCGGTATAGGTGAATTGGGTAAGCTAAATTGTCCATAGTGTATGAGTGTGAATGGGTGTGTATGGATGTTTCCAAGTGATGGGTTGCGGCTGGAAGGGCATCCGCTGCGTAAAACATATGCTGGATAAGTTGGCGGTTCATTCTGCTGTGGTGACCCCAGATTAATAAAGGGACTAAGCCGAAAAGAAAATGTATAAATGAAAAAATGGATAAATTAACTAGAAATAGACACGCTAGACACTAACACTAAAACTACCGAGGAGTCATTTTGATCATTTTAAACTTTTTCTGATAACTTTTTCCTGTTTTTTATGGAATTTTATACATTTTGTGATGTTTTTTTTCATTTGCACTTTTCCCACTTCTGATGTTTGTTCTTTCTTATTAATTTTTTTAAAAAAGGGACACATTTAAATAAGAATTAAATAAATACAAATATATTATAGAAATGAAAATGAAAACAATAAAAGGCGGTATACAAACAACAAAAAACTGTACTGTAAAAAATACATTTAGCAATAATTCTGAATAGCCATCTAATTTAAATTGGACCACACATTTCTAAAAAGTCTAAACATGTTGCAGTTATAAAAGCTGATGTTTTGTTTTTTGTTTTGTTTTTTTGCAAGCTAATATTTGTATTGTCAGATAAAGCATTTTAATGTACTGTACTGTAAATACATTCAGATGTTAAGAAATGAAGCCACAAGGTCATTATATAAATGTGGGCATACAGAAAACCCCTGTCGTATTAATGAAAAGTCTGATTTTATGGAAACCGAGCTCATGCTAATCAATACAAAACCTCCTCAGTTCTGCCTAAAGCATCGAGCGGCTCCGCGTGGCTCTCCGGCGAGCGAGATTAAACATGCCGACTGGCTCCACTCAGATGAATGCTTCTCCATGCAGACTATATGAAGAGATCAATGGGAGTTTTGCTCATTCTAGAGGCACGTGTCATTTGCATTTAAAGTCTTCAAATTGGTTTCAAATGATCTTTTTCCAAACTTCTGTCCCGCTGAGGGGCTCCAGAATGAGTTGAGAAGGGGGAGTGGGAGACAGCGTGAGGCCGGTGGGTGTGAATCTCCCTCCAGCACATGCTGACAACTTCCTGCCTGCTGAGAGGAGCCACAAAGTATACTAATCAGAGGACGACAAACACAAATGAGGGAATATTATTAACAAGCATGTTTATTTGGTGTCTGTATGTGGTATCTGCCTGTCTGTCAATTCATCCCTTTTTCTATGGAGATAGACTAGTCTCATATATATATATTATATATATTATACATAAAAAAATTTATTTATGTGCACAAACTACATATTTATAAAATAAGTTTCACAAATACAAAACACCACTTATAATGTATTACTGCGTACCAACATTTTTGAATGTTTAATATTTGCGAGTTCATTGTTACTGTGAATGTGCAATGAGACAGCTCCCTCATCTCACACAGGTAACTCATATCCTTAAGCCAATCAAATGCGAGCTCAATGTTTAACCATCAATCGCTACTGCATCCCTCTCTATTTGTCATCTCCATTTGAAATAATGAATTTTAGCAAAAGATGTGATATGGGAACATTTAATGTTAATCAGATCTGTTCTTCTTTTGTGTTTCATCATATCTGTCATGTATTGCTGAAATTGAAGCACCCATCCCAGATGATCTCGTCCTAATATCTTAAAATAGTCTTCATTACTGCTGATGACGCATGATAATGTCTCTGATTGCCAGCCCAACATTTGTCATTTTAGGAAACAAATCTGCTTCAAATTTGTCAGTTGACAGAAATCTCTATTCCATTGATTTAACATATACAGTTGAAGACAAAACTATTAGCATACTACTAATACATCAACATAATTACATAATATTTCCCAAGTTCTGTTTAACCGAGAGACAATTTTTTCAATACATGTTTTAAAACATAATCATTTTTATAGTAAATTTTTGAGTCTGCCTCGTTGGCGGTACATAATAGTTTTGTTATTTTGCAAGATGTGAGTCTTTAGCTTAGTGCAATTTAAAGGCATTTAATTAACTAGGTTAACTAGGCAAGTCATTGGACAACAGTGGTTTGTTTCATAGAAACACAATTCTCAAGGGGGCTAATATGTTTGTTTGTTTTTTTTTTACCTTGGCAGTTGTTACTTTTTTATTTCAGCAAATCATTTTGTTTTCAAATGTATATGCATATGTCATGTGTAGAGTTAATTATGGCATGTTTATATATACTATAACAGTGTCACATCAATAGTTGAGCTGCATTTGAAAGTCTCTCTCTAACATTCTCATTTTTAAAAATTCCACAATTTTCACAATCAGGCTTAATGATGCACCAAAGTGATACTAAAAGCTAATTGATTTGAAAGGTTACTCTGGTAATGACGGTTGTCAGTGTTCGTCCGCGTCATCGTTTGTTGTTGTCACGTGCCTTTTGTCTTTCTCCCGCCACCGTCATTGTTAATCTGTTCCACCTGTGTTCATCCCTTCTGTGTCATCAGTGTAATCAATCTGTCATCCATATATACCCTTTCGTCTGTGTCCATTGTTGTCCGGTATCTTGAATCGTGTGGGTCTTGTCCTGTCTTCCCGTATCCCATATCTGTTACCCGTAAGTGTTCAATAAACCCGTTTTGTTATATATTTCCTTCTCCGTCTCGTTCTGTCACCATCCGGCACCAATGGCGTTACATGATACCGGACCCAAAGTTAGCGGCGTGTTTTCCCCCGATTTTCTTTTTATAGTCTTTTTACCCCTCAGTGTTTTATTTTCTTTCCTTCGTGTTTTCCTGGTCCCCACCCACCATCCCGTCCGCCCTTCCGTTGCTCTTCACCACCTGCTGGAGCAGGGGGAAAGCAACCCTGAGGACCATATCCGAGCGACTGTGAACAGCTTTCTGGGCGACGTGCTCTGCACGCCCATCATCTTTAGCAGAGCACGATCGCCCGAAGATGGTCCTCAGGGCAACATCGCCGCAACATTGGAGTGGACACTGGCGAGTAAAGGACTTCTACTCACCGCCTTCCTGGAGGAAGAACTCGTCAGTGCCACTCCAGACCCAGTGACCAGCCAACCAACACCACCCACCTGCAGGGAGCGCTTGCCAGAGCCCACCGCAAACGGAGAGCCACCCCCAGCCGTTGAGCGGTCGCCCCCTAGAGCGACGGAGCGGAATCGCGCTGAGATGGAGGAGCTTATAATCCCGTCTGACCAGGTGGACGAACCGGCAACACCGCCAAGAGGGGGAGTCCTGGCGGCTACCCGCGGAACCAGCGAGAGTCCCGCCCACCCCCCCTATGCAGATGGACAGCGGCTGGACACTGGGAGGCTACTCATTGGCTGCTGGGGCTTCATTTTTAACTTTCCGCTGCTTTCAGGCAGCAATATCCGCCCGCTGTATTCAGTCAGCAACCAACTGTCTCCGCACAGTTTTTTAATCTTCCTTCCCCGAAAAAGCCACAGCTCCAGGGTCATGAGTAGCTTCCCACGGTCCCCCAGAACTGCAGCCAGTCATCCAGCTCCAGCACTGCTGCAGTCAGCCAGCCCCCCAGCTCTCGCTCCAGCTCCGGAAATGGAGCTCGCTTGTGGGCGCTACCTGTCTGCGTCACCCTCTGGAGGGTGTCGCCCAGCGTCAGCTCCTACGGCTTCTGAGCTGCGGACTCCACCTCGGCCCTTCGACCCTAGGGCTCCGCGTTGGCTCACTCCTCCCTCGTCTTCGTCGTGGGCCGTCCGCCCACCAGCTCCGCCAGGCTCCCTCGTCCCTCCGGCTCCACCTTGGTCAGTCGTCGCCCTTCCTACGCCTCTGGACTCCACTCTTCCGGCTGCACCTCATCGCACCGTCCCACCGGCTGCGTTGAGCTCCTCCATCCCTCCAGCTACGCCTTGGTCCTCTGTCGCTCTGGCTACGCCGCGGGCTTCCGGAACCCCGCCGTCGCCTTGCTCGGGTGAGCCGCCTGCTTCGCCCGGCCCTCAGAAACCTCGGCGTCACCTTCGCCCTTCGGCTCTCCGTCACTTCCGTGGGCTCCACCGCCATCAGCGGCGTCTCCCTCGGTCGGCCCCCTGGAGTCAGCAGCCACTCCTCCTCCATGGATCCTCCCTTCCTCGACTCCGCCCGGGGCCGTCCTTCTGGCTGTGTCCTGGGTCCTCCTGCTCCGGTTCCCTTCCTGTCTCCCCCTTGGACTCCTCCCTTGTACCCCCCCCTT
>CAIGQW010005871.1:3788605-3812841 GCA_903798125.1 Danio choprae
GAGACGGACATCCAAATATTATTCAATTTGGAAGTTTGTACAAAAATTTTTTTGAATGAAAGTTGGTAACACAACATTACTAAATTTAGAAGAAAGTTGGTATCGTAAGGGTCTTTGGAAGAAAATTGATAACATTCATCAATTTGTAAGAAAGCCGATATCCAAACATTCTTCAATTTGTTAAAAAGCTAGCAACCAAACATCCTCAATAAAAAAAAAAAATGGAAGAAAGTTGGGAAAATGCTTCATATTACACTGACATTGATAATCAAACATTACTATGGTTGGTAAAAAGTTGAAATCCAAACACTCTTTGAAACGAGCATTTATCTTCTTAAACCATTGTTGGTAACCAAATATTTATTTTTAAGTTGGCATTTAAACGATCTTTAGAAACAAATAAAATGGAAGAAAGTTGGTATCCAAACATTCTCCAATTTGGAATTTTTAGAAGAAAATTGGTAACAAACCAAATTCTTTCATTTTGATTGAATCTGATGACAAATCGTTTCCTAAATAGAAAGCACGCACCCAAACGTGTTGTTTTATGGAGAAAAAAAAGCCGAAGCTGATTATGCACATGTAGTTTGATTTAGATGATGTTGTAACCAAACAGTATACAGTTTGGAATAAAATTGGTAACTAAACATACATTTTTTAAATGAATTTCATTCACTAAACAAGCGTACAAACTGTGCCTATGGACATTTTCATCGAAAACTTTCATACGGAAATATATTCTACATTTACATAACACAAAAAAAAAATAACAACTTGTACTATACGTACAAATTATTCAGAAATGCTCAGGGCTTTTTAAGCATGTATAAAAAACCCTACATATGAATTAGATGTGCTATTTACAGGCTGCGTGAAAAGTAACTAGACATTAAAAATATGTATAAATATAATACAGCATAATTAGAGGTGCTCAAATGCACAGAAGGACGAGTTTAAGAACAAGCTCTAATGCGTACGCACGTGCTGTGAATTAGGCGCAAAATTGTGAGAAGCTCAAATGTGCGTACAAACTTGTTAGTTAGTAACAACCACAATGTTGGTAACCAAACATTATTCTGTTTAGAATCAAGTAGGTAACAAAACATTTTCAATGTGGAATTAAGATAGTATGCAAACATTCTGCAAAGTATCTTTTATGACCCAGCAGAATGACATTTAGAACGACATGAGGTTGATTAACCCGTTACTACTGACATCCACTGTATAAACACAATGAAAGGACAAAAGTTATAGAGATTTTGGACAAAAGAATTCAATAAGCGTGAGTAAATAATGACAGAATAATGATTTGTGTTTATCCCTCTAACCTCTTCCTTTGGGACTTCAGAGGGAAAAACTACATCATTGTCTATGCAGAATGTGCTTGCCACCAATCAAGCCCCTAGCTTATTTACAGTTCCTCAAGCAAGCACATGTGATCATTAGTCTCCAATACCGCAGCAAACAAATAATGTTTGAAAATATGGAACCAGCGGTGTGTGTGTGTCATATGGCTATGCGCTGTGGTGTTGCTGGAGGAAATGAGCATAAGGCATGGGTGAACTGAAAGCACCGGTAAACCAGCGTGGGCAGAGCAGTGCTCCACTCTGCTAGAAGATGGCGTCAAGCCAGTCTCATTTTTTTTTTTTTACACTGCATATTGTGCACTATCCAAATTCTTTCATGCCGTAGGAGAACAAGGAAGATCTTTTCTCTTTGTATAATTTGCTTGAGAAGACAAAAAAAAAACAAGACCTAAAGGGGCTAAAGCCTTTTGCTTAGCCCTTGTTGTGTTTGTGTATTGAGAGGTCTAACTAGACCTTCCATCTGGTTGTGATTGGCTCTGGATGTCTACTTGCTGATTGGCTGGAGAGGTGATGCTGGGTGTGTAAGGGGGTGGGGCATCGCTAATTGCACTGGAATCATTGGCATCCGGGATGGCGATGCTCAGGGATGTGTCGGTGTCATCGTTTTGGGCATACTCACTGTACGGAGGAGGCTTCAGGTCATTTGCTGCACAAAACAAAAGAGAGTGTAATGATCATGCTAAATGTTTGAAACTATAGAAAATTTGTATTTAAAAACATCAAATGACAACAAGAATTGGTATTTTTTGCATTATTGTAAAATATATAAGGTTAAATTTAAGCTAAGTTGCCAGAAATTCACTGTAAAATACTGTGAAAATGTTCAGGTATAATGGGATAATGGGATCCCCTGTATACTTTATATGACTTCATTTATTAAAAATAAATTGGCTAATACACGAAAATACAATAAATAAATAACAGAAAATGCTACAAAAACCAAACCAAAAACTGCATTATTTACAACAAGAAAACTCTTCAAAGAGCTGTGTATACTTAACCAAACTTTATTCAAACCAAAGAAACACAATGATAAATGATATAATGAAACAGTATTGAAAACCATAAAAACTGAAGCAAAACGTTTATATTACTGTTAAACAAAAGTGAAACGGCAATGCAACTTTAATTACCAGTCTATTGGGAATGTGCAGAGATCACATCTTCCTGAAAATATGGATATGCTGATTATTTGATTAAGTAATTGATTGACTGAATAGACTTGATTAACAGATAAACAGATAAACAGCCTTAGTTTGTTTATATGAAGAGATCTCATATTTATATTATTTATAATTGTATCTTTAGTTTTAATATATCAGCTAGTTTTATGTTTGACAACGTATACTTGAAAAATAAACAACCTTTTCTTTTAGAATTGTATGAATCGTATTGCCCCGTGAGTTGAAGGAATCATGGAAAGTTAACTTCCAAAAAAAGCAGTCTTCAAACCTGATGTACAGGCAGCACCATCAGTGAGTGAAGGAGATTTTTAAAGGGGATTGTTTTTATTTTTATGATTTTTTTCTTTTTTCTGTTCGATTTCATCCTTCTGGCTTAAAAAGCAAAGTGGACCAAGGTTACAAAATGTGAGGGACATGGGTGAAATCAGAGAAGTGATTATCAGCAGTGGCTGGAAAGCATGCGTTTACGTCAACAGTTTCTGAGCTCTACATTATTCAATACAACCCCTGTAATGTGATATCTAGTATAATTCAGCACAAAGTAAAATTCGAACGTCATTCAAAAACAATCTGCGCTTTTGTTCACCTCCTCCTATTTACATTGGCATTGTTGTACTTCAGAAGCTTCCCTGTTCCAGTAGCACAGGTTTTTTTTTTTTCTACCATGTGGTCAGAGCTGGCGATTGACTACCTACACATGAAAAATATGACCACGACAATGTTTAACAGATAACAACATGCATTTAAAAATATGTATAAATAAAAAAAATTATAATTAAAAATCTAAGAACATATGTGACCCTGGACTAGGGTCATAAGTGTCTGTGTTTGTTTGTTTTTTTTTATTTAAATTTTATCAAAATTTGATTAGATTTAGATTAGAATCATTTGAAAGCTGAAATTTCAAAGCTGTTTTTTTTTCAAAGCTCAATTTCATTTGAAAGCGTTATTTTCCACTTATTTAAATGTCATTCTGTGTTCTTGTGTTAATATGCATGTATGTACTGTATGTATCCTGTGCTCCTGAAAAACCCCCACAAAACATTCCTTGTGTATTTGCGCACACTTGGCAAATAAAGCTCATACTATAGGAAAGCTCTTTGTTAGGATAGAACATTTAACCAAGATACAACCTTGTGAAAATCTGGAATCTGAGGGGTTAATAAATAAATAAATATAATTCTGGAAAAAAAATGCCTTTAAAATGGTGAAGTGCTGATCAAAAATGTAGAGTTGGACATTTTGTTCTCATGGAAAATGATCTTTAAATGACGTTCTAATGATGTTTGGCATAAAAAGGATCCATGTACAGTATTTTTTTGGTTCTAAACAAAGTTGTGTGGTCCAAGATCACATATGGTAGAAGACTCTCTACTTGCAGTCTAAACAACCAAACTTTTCAATGACCCAACAATTAAACGCATATTCTTAATAACTTCATTTTAAAAATAACAAAGAAAACTGCATAGCTTCTATTTAAGGCTACACACTGATATTTAGAGCAAACAGGTAATTTGATCTTTACAGCAAACAAAGTCATGCGCAAAAAAACTAAAGAAACAGGTGACAAAATGCATGCAAGGTGCATTTGGAATTAGGGGGGTTTTCCATTATCACTCAAATATCAAGAAGAAGTGGAAATGCTGAATGATGTGTGCACTGAAGGTTGACAAAACCCACATCCTGCCCTGCAGATATTATCTTTCACTCTTCTGGGTCAAAGGAAACACGTATATGCACGTTCCATCTTCAATCTCAGGTCTCACTCTTGGGGTTCTTTTAGAGACTTACAGATCTCCATGTTGAAACTCACGAGACGTTGTTAGCACAAAAATGCAAAGAAAAAAAGAGGAAATACAGCAATAGCTCTGTTTCCATCAACCTATTTTTATGCACATTTTGTCAGATCACAAAAAAAGCTTAATGGACACAACAATATGCACATAATTTTTCAGTTTGTTTTTTAAACAGAGTACAACAAACTTTTTATCTGATGAAGAAAAAAAAATTTTGCATAAACTACAATAGAAGCGCATTTGCTGAATAAATTTGAGCTTGCGCATCAAAAGTCATGTATTTTTTATACTGTATATAGAATATGTGAACATAAATGGGCATTATGAGACTGCATTATTGGACAAACCAGTGGACCAAAAACATTGTAAAACATTCTACATTCATTCTACAATCCCCCAGCCAATGTCTGTCATCAAAGTGGTTCATTATTATTACCTCCCAGAACTCTCTTAAGCGGCTGCATTCCCAAACATTGGTCTCGCCCCTCCAAAAGCCAAAGCTCAAATTTAGTTCTCTTTGACTCATTCACTAATGTTTTATCAGGGTTTTTGCAGGTTTCACCAAGTCAAATTTAAGACTTTTTCTGAAGCAAATTTCAGACTTATGCACGGCTAAACACGAAGGATGTTTTTGTAATGGCATGGTTGGGCCAATGAAAAAGATTTGAACTTGCCTCATCGAAACAGTTTTAAATGTAGCTATTTCTTAACCACATATTTTAAATGTGTCAAAACAAGCAAAATGTAGCTAAAATATTTCCTAGCAAAAAAACAAAAACAAAAAAAAACTATAAAAAAACTAAATTTATGTACAACAGTCTGTCTAAAATACATGAAGAACCTTTAAGCAAATGTTATTCTGAGGAAGATAATTATTATTACCATATTGGTAAACGGAGTTAAATATTTAACTTTTGTTAAAAGTGGATTATTGGTGATTAGTCAGCCCGATTGGGTAACTTTTCATAGACAGAGGAAAATTAAGACCTGTTTAAAATGATTTAAGACCTACAGCACCTTTAGACCTTTTAAGGCCTAAAATGTTGTTTTTGAAATTTAAGACATTTTAAAACCCCGCGGACACCCTGTTTATGCAATATTTCAGTTTTGCGCACAAGTCTAATTCGCATAAAAACATAGCTACTGTTAACAAAAACAAGCACAAACAAATACAATAAAAAACAAGGGGAAATGCAGCAATGAGAGAAGAATGGAGCCAAAAATCGGCCGTTTGCTGCCAATACACACAAGCAACAGATTTCAATCTCTGTCTTAAACTGAAGTATACCCGACGCAAAGAGCTCGGATAGCCAAAATCAATCCAACATTTTCCATGTCTTAATGTCAGTCGCTAGCAGCTGGTGCACATAAACGTCCTTCTCAGTGTGTCAGTTACAAAACCTGCCAATTAAGAAGCATTGGTCTAATTTGGGATGGCTGATGTCCGCAGGCCCACTCTCCAACTGTTGTTCCCTCTTGTCATAAAAAAACTGTCCCTGTTAACCATTTACAGAGCATACAGCCGAGTGGGTGAAAAAGCATGAGACTTTCCCTAGAGAGATGTTAATGTGACTGTGTTTTTCAAATTATGGTAAAAAGATGTAACGTATATAACCCTAGAGGTCTGACAGTCTGCTCTCCATACCATATATGTATATATTCTTGGTGATTTTCTTGTAAACATTTCTACTGTTGCTGTATTAGCTTCTCGTGAAGAGAATTTCTGAAGGGCTAAACGCAGACTGTGTCATGTGAGTGCAAGAGCTCAGAGTTCAACAAACATTTAATCATTTACATTCCAGCTGCATGGAATGATGCTTGCAAATGCACTTTTTAGAGATGATTTTTAAAGTTTGCCACATGTATGATGTAGTGATAATAGGATTTCATATATACATACACACAAGCAGAAAGCTAAAGATATGGCTAAACCAAAACACTTATCATGTGCGGCTAGAAAATGATTAGCAGAAAACTCCTCATGTCAGTGTTGATGGTTAACTTTTCTGTAACATTACACTTAATGCCCGAAAATCCATTACTGTATAAAAGAGGAACAAAACTCCCTTCTTAAAAAGCTCAAAACTCAAGCATATCCTAAAAAATATTACAAAAATATATATTTTACAAAGAATTGTTTTACCCATATTTGTATGTTGTTGTTGTTTTTTTCAAAACATTTATTTGACATTAATGTAGACATTTGCATTTAATATGTTTTCTGTTTATAAAATTACTCATGTAAATGTAACATAAAATGGAATCTTTTTGTATCACTTAAATTTGAAAAACTTAAATGAAATCTAATTAATAAACTGTAATATTAACTTTACTATAATATTAACATAATTTTCTGATCATATTTGTCTGTTGAATTTCCCCAACTGATAACAAATGCAAGTTTTGGTCCCTTGTGCACGTAAAATGTCCTGAGATGTTCATTTATAAGATGTATAAAAGTAATTCAAACAAATTAACTTCAACAATAATAAAAAGTTTTCCCTTAAAGTTTTTTTGAACGTTTTCTAGAACTGCCTCAAAAGTGGCAATTTTTGATTGTTTTGTTTGTAGTGGCAAAAATTGATGGTTATTTAAAAGAAAAAATAATATTACACTACATATACTTTATTAATAATTATAATTATTAATATTATTTTAATTATTATTATTATATTAATACTATTCATTTGAACTTTTAGAAGCTTGCACATTTTTCAAAGTCAAATTTAAGCTTTTCAACGCTTTCCAGCAATGCAAAAGTGTGGTAAATTACATAATTATGTATCATCATCACATTATATCAGTTTTTTTTTTTTATAGTATCCTATAGAATAGTATTCTAAGGAAACATTTTGATGGCATGTTTGCCCCAAGTCCAAAATTACTGTTATTTAAATATACTCGCATCTTAAATGCGTCTTTTAATTATAATTTACTTTACTATATTTATATGTAACTTTAATTATATTTATCATATTTAAATTTCATGCATTGCTAACTTGAAAAGGGCACAGATAAATAAATAAATAAATAAAGACAGGCAAGTGCACAGACTCCAGATTTAAAATTTAATCTTATTTTAAAGACTTAATTTATTTTATTTAGTTAATTTTTATTTCCTATTTAGTAACAAATTATCCTCAAAGCAACACAGTTAAATTTTCAAACAGTCCCAAGCACTTTATCCAAAATCAAAAATTCAAGTATTTTCAAAGATTTCCAACACCCGTATGAACCCTGTTAATTTCACTTAATTTAATTGTTGGGTCCTAATGGAGTTTAAAATGGTCAAGTAAAAGCAAGTCAGTTTTTGTTAATCCTAAAGTGAATTATTTTTAGTGCAGACTGGGGTGTAGTTTGAACAATGAGTCACTCTTACCTCCAGACACCGCCTCATATGGAGGAGGCATGTCCAGATGAGAAAGCGAGGATGATGGTGGCAGAGAGGCAGAGGGTTCGCCCACCGAGCCATCGTCCTGAACTCCATACCAATTGGGCCAGATTGATGTCTGTGGAGCAGAGCAGCAGTGGGAGTTAAACACCCACAATCAGAAAGAAATCAAACGCATCACAACACAAGCAGCATCTGAGGTTGACAACCTCTTAAACACGACTTTAAATACATGTGCCAATGAAACCAGATCTAGTGGACACTTGCTTGAGCACGTTTTAACATGGTAAAATTGTACAATCTCTTGCCCAGATGTAAATATGTAAGTGTTTATTACCTACAAGGACTTAATTTGGATGGTAAATACAATGTTATCTTAGTTTCAGTAAGATCAAACCCTATTTTTGTGTCAAATGCAGATTCATAATTCAAATGAAAAGTTTTAGTTTTGCTCTTAATGGTCTGGTATTTCCCTTTTTGATACACTTATGCTCAACAAAGTGCTTGATTAGCATTTAACACATTACTGTTTAACCATTATGAGATATATCAGAACATTCTCCTTACACTGACCTTAAAAGGCAAACTGCATTACAAAGCCACAGCACGAATGACAAAACTACTGGTATGTGCATGTGTAAGCAGGGCAAAAGTTTATCATCTTTCTGAACTACTTGTTGTCAAATTGAGGGCATTTCCTGTGTGGAGAAGCAACAGGCAGCTTGGGTTTTCTAAAAATAAGCATGCATACCGTTCTCACCAAGTCAAAGCAAGCAACTACAGTGAAAGTCTGACAAAGCGTTGAACATTTTTTTGCAAGCAACTGAGAAAAATATCCATTAATTAACAGGTTCCTGTATCAACTGATTCAGTTGCATTGATTCAGTTGCAAAAAAATAGCTGTGGCAAAAAAAATGGCTTCTGCAGTTCTTAAAATGAATCACGATTCTCTCTTGAATTGATTCTAAGCTAAGTTTTTAACAGCAGATGGCGCTCTAGGCTTTGTAAGTTTGTAACCATACACTCAACTTTTCAAGAAGTGCGTTTGTCAGCTTTTATCTCACAAGATTAATGTAAACAGCTCGCTATGAACATTCTTGCAATTCACTTAAACCTTTCCTCACTTTTTTTATGATTTTAGGTTCAATACGTATTTGAAAATCCCCATTCAGAAAACATTACTAGTTCCCGATTTGTAAACCAAGGGTGTCGTGGGCATTCATAAATGACAAATTAATGTCGGGACGCAAGATTCAAAGGTTTATTCCTGTGTAGTGTGCCATACTGCATGACAACCGATGTGATGTCTGTGATGCTTCATGACATCATCGCAGAAAGTCTGGCATGTTTAATATTCCCCTGTCATTCATGACGCAATCTGTCACATGGGTGGCACTGACCAATAGGAGTGCATGATCTCTTCCGTACATAGCTTTTAAAATGGCAAATCAAAGAGAGAGGACTGCTTCCATGAAATTGAATAAAGCTTTGTAGAGTTACGCCAATAGTACACTTGTATGACATGTCATCACAGAACTACCATGATGATGACTTTGATAAACTTTGGCGATCGAGGCACTGGCATTACCATGTAAACTAACAAACCACACAATTACAGAGATATTTGTAATTTGTGCTACTTCTTGATGACAGATTTGCAGACGTCATGCAATGTATGATCACAAAGCAATGGGTATATTTGGGCATATTTGATGCAAACAATGTCAATAATAATCGTGTATTCTGATTGGGACTTAAGAACATAGCTGTTTGTAAACATACAGCGCCATCTGCTGTTAAGCTCAGAATCGATTAAGGAGAGAATAGTGGTGCATTTTGAAAACCACAGAATCAATTTCTCAGACAAATTTTCAACACAGCTCCAGTCTAAAACAATATATTGTGTGAAATAATTACATGTATAAAAATACATTTGTAATTTCCATTGCATTGTCTTTTTCGTTATTTACTTACGATTATTAATACAAACATTAATACAAACACCTTTTGCCAAAAGGTGTATTATTATTTTATCAAATTTTGCAAAATATGGTTACACTTAAGAACTGAAATTTCCTCACTGAAAGCCATTAATATTCTAATATTTAATGCCAGAACCATAAGCTGTTTATACATATTCATCTTTAAAACGTCTGCTTGCAAAACCATAATATTACTATGACTATGATGAGATATTAAAATCAAATGAAATAGATGCGAGTTTATTTTTACCAAAAATATTGAGGGAAATATTAAAATGAAAACACATCTGAATGGCAAAGCACTTTGGTTTGATATAGTTTTCAAAACTGTATGTGCTACAAATCGCTTCCTGATGCCTTTCTGAACATAAGACGCTTTCATTTAGAAACAAAGGGCTTTTTCTGAATTGAAAATGCAGCATTTAGAACAATTTTGAGCTACATTCTACATTTCAGACTCTTTTTAAGAACTCTCATTTACAATACAGTCACAGATAGCATAACTTGATTGTATGAAGAATACGCTTAATTAAACTGCCACAAAAATACAATAACATTCCTAAAAGCTTTTGTCAGGACTGTCATGGCCCTCAGCTCTGGGTCCCGCTCTACTTCTGCTTCTGCTTCTTCAGGCTTTTTCGCAAGCCCCAGCTAGTTTTGACAAGTGCCCAGCACCAACAAGGGAAACTATTCTCCTTAACCAAAAATCTCATGCATTTAGTGGATTGTGCGAATCACACAAACATGAGACCTGACACTCCTGCAGTCAGTTTGGTTTAACGAATCCCTTTGAGCTTAGAAATTGAAACGGTTGGTTTAAAAATGCAGAGCAGCAAGGTTAAAAATGGAGTTGTGAAACCCTAAAAATGGAACCTCCCTGTAGATAAATGACAAATGCGAAACACTAAAAATGTCAAAATGCTACATTTCCACTAAACGCGCGCTTGGATTCAGATAAAAACCTACAAACTGAAAGCCATAAGCTGATGCATTTCCTGTGTTCAGATATCTTGAGATTCCCCTAAAAAGCCATATTACCTTTTGTGCATTAATTCTAAAACGTTACATAGAAGACAAAATGTTCATGTTAAAACATTATTATTACTAGCCTCATTACTAGTTTTTATCCTGATTATAACTACCAAAAATGTACAAGTTACAAGCAGTTTTTATATACTACATAGTTTAAACATTTGGGGTCTGTGAGTTTTTATTTTTAATAATTATGAAAGTTTAAATTGCTCAACAGGGCTAAAACAATAATATTTTATTGCAATGTAAATGTATTATTACTAAATTAATTAGTAACTACATTAAATTTATAATCTTAATTCATACGAATAATATAAAAATATATTCTGAAATTATATTTAAATTATTCCTATGATTCTACATCTAATATATTTTTTTTGATCATGAATTAACAGTTTCAGATTATAAGGTAAAAAATAAAATAAAAAATGCTTGTTCATACTGACGAAACATTAAAAGATGTTTTAAGTGTTTAACCACAACATCCGTTTCCCCCTGCAAGTGTTAAAGTGAAAAAAAGATGAAGTGTCATTATATCAGCATCTCTGTTACTACCTAATCAAGTCTTCCATAAAATGGCAATTTAACTTTATAGACGTTAAAGGGATAGTTCACCCCAATACAAAATTCTTCACTGTTTACTCACACTCGTGGGGTTCTAAATGTGTGATCATTTCTTTCTTCAATTGAACAAAAATCTGTTTAAAAACTCTTAAAGATATTTTGAAGACTTTAGGAAAAAAAACAGCTATTGACATTCATAGTATGAACAAAAAAAAAAAAAAAATACTACGAAAGTCAATGGCTGCTCCTTTCCAACGTTCTTCAAAATTTGCCTTTTTTTGGAGATAAAAAAGAAAGAAACCCGATAGGTTCCAATAGGTTTGGAACAAGTGTAGAAAACAATGACAGAATTTGTATCTTGTCTGTGAACTAACCCCTTTAACATAACATGATACACTTTTGTCTATCTTACTGTACAATGAACAGTAGATCCACACTGTACTACACAGGAAGGTAAACTATGTCATGTTTCCAAAAGTGTGATTATATCAGCAGCAATTGATGCACGGAGAGAAGAGCCACACCTTGGAAAAAAAAAAAAAAAAAAAGGGGGATCTGATTGAATAGTTTACTCACATTTTGTCTCTCACAGATCTGATGAAGGTATGCTCGTCCTCCTACAATGACTATCTGAGCATTTCGGGGATTACTGAGGTACGCAGCAAGCTGCCTTTGCCTTGAGCGATACCAGCAGATGTAGAAGAAGATCTTAATCATAATAAATATTATGACGACTCTGAAACAAGATAAAGAGCAAGTTTAAAGTCTTAGTGACATAATGATAATGATAATGTCATTATTATTATGCTCCTAAAATACCATATACAAAATTACCAAATAAAAGACAAAATAAATTAAAATCAAAGCTGATGCAAAAAAGGTTTTAGTAAAGTTTGATAGCTTAATTTATAGCATAAATCGGCCTGACAGAGCAAGATCTAACATTTATTTTTAACTCTAAAAAGCTTGAAATTTAAGATGAAGTTTGCGGAAGCCAGTAAAAGACTACCTGTTTACGTTTAGCATGTTGCTATGCTACTATGTTTTAACGTGTTGTTAACATGAACATGTTAAAAAAAAGTGTTTCTAGCATGGTTAGCACACTGCTATGCTAACATAAATAGTGTTCATATGTTTCTACCAACAAGTACAACAGGCTAGTTCTATGATTTAATGATATGCAATTACTATTTTTTAATATCATGGTTAATAAATTATTTAGATGAATTGCTTAGTATGTTTGTACCAGGTTTAAACTTCTTGAAAACATTTTAGCCATATGTTAACATGAGTTCCCATGTTTACATGTTATATAAACATGAGTATATTAACGCATATTGCTAACCTGAATTAGCATGCTGCTAAAACATTTCTAACATATTTAACACGCTTAACCATTTAAAAATGCTGTAAACATGTTGTTGACAAATTTAGGCTAGCTCTGCAGTTTAATTATATGCTGTTCCTACATGTTTATATCATGGTTAACAAATGACTAATATGAAAAACTTTGTATTGTTTCTACCACATTTGAACTCATTACGTACATTTTACATTTCTTAGCTATTGTTTAGCTGTGTGCTAACATAAGTTCTAATGAGTTTCAACTCTTGGCAAACATAAGTATATTAACGCACACTGCAAACATAAATTAGCATGTTGCTAAGACATTTCTAAAAGATTTTAACATGCCTAACCTGTTATAAAATGATGATAGCAAGTTTAATTAAAGCTGCAAGCAGCGATGAAAGGGACCTCGCACCCCGGCTCACCGCCACCCGGTGGCCTCAGGATGACAAAGAACAGCGGACAATAATAATTTAAGCCGATATATATTAAAAAACTCGAAAAAAATCACAGATTTATGCCAAACTTCCTTCTGTCAGCAGGTGGCGCTATGACTGAGACTCAATATTGGCATGTAGATGTCTGTAGGAGAGAAATCTCATCCAACCTGTGCATTTTCAGGCAGATCAGATATTGTTTGGTTGAGTTATAGGTGCTTCCTCCTCCATGGCGAAGCATTGCACTTTCTCAGTCCGCCACGGACACGCCCCTCGGCGAAAACTCTAGATCTTCACAATTTAACATCACAAAGGCCTTTGGACTAAACTAACGGAACATGGATTTGATGTGATGAAATTTGTAGGAGGAGTTTGTTACACTGTAAAACATGTCACTTCCTGTTGCCAGCAGGTGGCGCTATAACTGTATCTGGTTTTTCGCATGTAAACATGTTCAGGTCAGGACTGTTATCAAACATATAGATTTTGAATGAGATCAGACAATGTATGCCTGAGTTATAACAACTTCCTGTTTCATGGCGAAGCCTCAAAGTTTGAGAGGCCGCCACAGACACGCCCTTCGACGAAAACTCTAGATCTTCGCAATTTAACATCGCCAAGGCCTTTAGTTCACAATACGTAATTCTGGTGTTGATCTGATGAATTCCCTAGGAGGAGTTCGTTCAAATACCACGCATGGAAATGGCAAAAACTGCACTTTTTCGCCAGAGGAAGTAAAAAATATCCGACTTCCTGTTGGGTTTGAGATTTCGCTCCAAGAGACTTTTTGGTAGGTTTTGGCACGTTTGATGTGTGTGCCAATTTTCGTACGTGTGTGTGAAACGTAGCTCGGGGGCTAGTCCGTCAAATGTGTATAGGTGGCGCTGTCGAGTCATTTTGTCACACCCACTTCCGAAACCTATAATGAACGTAAATTTTCGCCACTTCTGGGGCGTGTGCAAAGTTTGGTGAGTTTTCGAGCATGTTTAGACCCTCAAAATCGCGATTCATTCCGGAGAAGAAGAAGAAGAAGAAGAAGAAGAAGAAGAAGAAGAAGAAGAAGAATAATAATAATAATAAACAGCGGAATTCCAATAGGGCCTACGCACCGTTCCGGTGCTCGGTCCCTAATAAGCTAGTTCTACGATTGCTGTTCCTAACAAGTTTACATCATGGTTAACAATTTGTATTTAATTTGTTTTAACATCTTGCTAGCATGAATTAGCATGTTTCTAACAATTATTAATATGTCCTTAGCATTGTTAAACATGTATCAAACACATTTCTAAAATACTTAACACATGGCTAACAACTTTATCATCTTGCTCTTATGAGCTAACATGTTATTGTTGAATTTAACAATTTGCTTAATTGTAGCTAACATGTTTTAACACTAAACTATGATTAATGGACGAACATTTTATAACCAAGTTAAAACGTTTTTTACTGTTGTTTCTATGCTTTGCTAGTGACAGATGAAGCAAAGTCAGACGGCCTTGAACTTAGGGGATTGTGGTTAAATACACTAGAGCATATAGAGTTAAATTTTGAAATTATCTTCTTAATATAGATTGTCAGAGATTTGTTCATGTGGATTACAGAAACAGTAAATCTGATTAGTTCTATATCTAAAGCATAGCAAGTCAGGACAGTCTAAATATCTGACTCACGTTTTATTATTGTAGCTAGAAAACTTCAGAAGACAAATTTAGACTCAGGAAGAAAAACAAAACAGTATAATCACAGTTCCCTAAAACTTACATGTACCAGTACAGCTCCATGCTTCTCACCAGTTGGTATCAATTACCATAATCAGCTTCCAAGCTGTCAAACTGAAAGAAACAATAAGAGGAGTTTGGCAAGATCTGCTTTGAGAAATGCCAAATGAGATCTAAGCAATCTTGATTTTCTCATGATTATAACAATCATCCAACCCACGTATGAATAATCCCTCAAACTGTCATCTGATCTCATGTTTTAAAACTCAGATTCCTACCGTCACGCTAGAAACAGAGACAACAAAACAGACTTTCTAAAACTATGAAGCAGGACTGGGTTACTGTTATATAAATAAACAGAAACTGAAAATAAACTGTCCCGAGCACATGCGTGATTAGTCTACATAAACAAACACCACACGGGAACAAACAAACAATTCAATTAACAGTGATTTATTACGGCGAATTTGATATGTAATCGTACACTTTTCATCAAGAAAACGAACTCACCTTGTAAACGCGTTATAAGTAGCGTTATAATCCACTTTTACACAGCTTAGCGAGGCATCTGTTCTTCAAGAGGAAGTGGCTTTGCTAACGGGCTACAGAATAAATTTACCTTCATAAAATACAAACGCGGACATCAGGGTGTAATTTTTCTAGCAGATCGGCGTCTGTGGATGTCCGTAGGCCGAATGTGGCTCCTCTGTCTGTGTGTAAACGCTAATACTTGAGAGTCTCAAATGGTTTCCGAGAAATGTTGGGTGCTGTGTGTTTTTTCCATGAGCAAACGAAGGGTTTTTTGTTGCAGTTCTTCTGTTGTCTCGCAAGGCGTCTATACTTCCGTGGAGTCTTGGGAGAAGAACGTCAAATTAAAAGTCCACCATTAAATAAACGAATAAACCGAACTGCTTTGCAAAACGTAAAAAACTATGAATGGGGTGGTTATTTATTTATACTATGTAAAATACTATATTTATGTTAAATTTAATTGCAGTAATAATACGGCAAAAATGTTGGACATTAAAAACAAAGCAAGATAAAAAACAAACAAACATTTGAAATGAAATAATTGTAATAATTAAAAAAATTATAATTCAAATAATTAATGTTAAAAAAACTAAAAAAATATTTTAATATTTGCCAAAGAACGTTAATATATATGCAACAGAAACATATCAATATTAACAATATCAATAATAATAATAATAATAAAAGCAATACAATATTTTCTTCTGCTGTTTTTGTCAGTTATTGTAATTTAAAAAAAATCAATAAATATATTCCTGAATAAACAAATTATTATGTATTTATTTAATTTTTAAATTAAATTAGTAACTAATGTTTAAATGTTAAATGTAAGTAATATTTAAGCTAATGTTGAAAAGTAATGCATCAGGCAATTCAGAAGAACAGACCATTTCTAACAACGGTATCAAATAGCTTTATTAATCTGCATTCAAATTACATGGATTAAAATGCTTTTCTATATTAATCTTTATTTCAAACCGCAAATTCTACAAAAGCAAACATGCAAATCCTTGTACGAAATGCACATTGTTTGGCTTTGTCCAAATTGTGAAGATCGACACATCAAAATTCAAGCATGACAAATCCAAGCTTGATTAATCAGAGCACCAGTATAAATTCAGCTATCAGGAAAAAAACAAACATTATCTGCAACTGAACATCCTCAATATGCGTTTCACACCGTTTCAAAACTCATTTCATCTGTTGTCTTCAATGACGATTGTTCTCCTCGGATACGTGTCTATCTCCACAAAAATATATCGGAATTCATACTTCCCAGTCTCAGGATTCTGTCAGACAGAAAAAAGTCTGTAAAAAACGCATCTTTGCATGAAACAAACATATTTACATTTTTGTGATATTGCATGATACCTCCTTTGATTCCGAATGAACAGTTCCTCGTAATCCTGGTTCAGATCCCTCAATGTAGAATTTCAGCCGCATGTACTTGAGTCCATCCTTCATGTACTCCAAATGACTAAAACAAATATGAAAAAATTTTGATGTAAGATATCACCCAAGATGTTTACCGATATTATGTATTTTACCTGACTTGCTGCCTTCTGCCACGTCGACTAGTTTCCCCAAAGCCTTTAATAGGCTCTCCAAAAGCTCCAATTACCTTTGCATGAAGCAAATATAGATTAGATTAGGTTCAACTTTATTGTTATTACACATGTAAAGTACAGGGTAGCGAAATGCAGTTAGCATCTAACCAGAGTGCAAATATAAGCAGTAAGCGCAGCAAGGATAAATAATACATACATACGTTGCAATATACAGATAGAGGTACTATGGATATAAATAAGGTGGGTTGATAACTACCATAGCTATACAAGCATAAGACATAATAATTAAGGTAAAGTTGGTTTTATATTCGCACATTCGCTCATTTTTTAACAGTGACATGATCCCTATATTATTGACCATGCTACTTTGAATATTGGGTCTAAATCAGCATGTAAGTATGACTTTGAAACAACATTAGCACTATTTAACTGACTAAGAACAATGCTGTACTACGATCATCATTGGCTGCTAATATGACTGCCCTATTTAGAATTAGCAAAGAATACTTTTCTGAAATTATATTATTAAGGAAAAAGTCTGAATGTGCTACAATAAAACCAGCTTTTCCCCAATGATATAATATACAGGTGTACTGTACTTACTATGGACATATTATACCATTTAAATGAGATAACAGATGTACGTACACTACAGCAGAGGAACTATGAACATATTTTACAGATGGATATGATTAGATCAATATGATTAGACTGAAAATTGTACAGGGCGACACGGTGGCTCAGCGGTTAGCACTGTCACCTCACAGCAAGAAGCTCGCTGGTTTGAGCCTCGGCTGGGTCAGTTGGCGTTTCTGTGTGGAGTCTGCATGTTCTCTCTGTGTTCGCGTGGGTTTCCTCCGGGTGCTACGGTTTCCCTCACAGTCCAAAGACATGCACTATAGGTGAATTGAATAAACTAAATTGTCCGTAGTGTATGTGTGTGAATGAGTGTGTATGGATGTTTCTCAGTACTGGGTTGCAGCTGGAAGGGCATCCGCTGTGTAAAACATATGCTGGATAAGTTGGTGGTTCATTCCACTGTGTCGACCCCTGATGAATAAAGGGACTAAGCCGGAGGAAAATGAATGAATGAATGAATGAATGAATGAATGAATGAATGAATGAATGAATGAATGAATGAATGAATGAATGAAAATTGTACAGTCAATGTGTAAAGTAATAATTCAGTGGGCTGAATATAAGATTAATTCCTGCATTTCAGGTATTTATTTTACACATCTGTGTCATTTATAGCTAAAGAGTCACTGTTTGCTGACCTCTGGATGAGATCTGCACCTCTCGAAAGCTTTTCCATAGATTTTGCTTGGGCTTGAAGAGGAAAACAGTTCTTGAAAGACCACATACAGCAGGCCGCCTAAAAAACATCAGAAAACATTAATCGGTTTATTTATTATATTGTTGAATAATATGCATATACAAATTCCAATAAAGGCGACGCGGTGGCGCAGTGGATAGCAGAATCGCCTCACAGCAAGAAGGTCGCTGGTTCAAACCTCGGCTGGGTCAATTGACATTTCTGTGTGGAGTTTGCATCTTCTCTCTGTGTTCGCATGGGTTTCCTCCGGGTGCTCCGTTTTCCCAACAAGTCCAAAGATATGCGCTACAGGTGAATTGGGTAAGCAAAATTGTCCATAGTGTATGTTTGGGAATGAGTGTGTATGGATGTTTCCCAGTGATGGGTTGCAGCTGGAAGGGCATCCGCTGCGTAAAACATATGCTGGATAAGTTGGCGGTTCATTTCGCTGTGGCGACCCCAGATTCATAAAGGGACTAAGCCGAAAAGAAAATGAATGAATGAAATTCCAATAAATATGCGTAGAATTGATTATAACCTGCCTGCCTGAATTGCTGGAATGTTCCACAATTTGAAATATTATGTAAAAAGCACTATAGAAATAAAGATGAATTGAATTGAATGATTATAAGATCTGGGTCATATCTTTAAGTCAGTGTTATCGATAACTTAATGATTTTTGGAATTTGAAATGGAGCTGAAATTAAATACAAATACTTGAATTTAGGGTTATTTTAGCATCACTGAGACTATTTATGTTTTTATTAATAGTTTGAGCTCAGAGTTATTAAAGGACATTGTGTATGTGGAGAAAATAAATCATACACAAAATTACTAAAATCAAAATGACAACTAAAAATAAAAATGATTAAAAACTACTGCACAGTAGTATATAAACTATAATAATGTAGCACCGGTTTGAATCTTTTGTTGTGTGTGTTTTTTCTTTAACAGTGTTTTGTTTTTGTAAATTTTATGCATACTAATTTTATTTTGTTTTAAGTACTATAGCAAATATGGTATTAACTAATAATACTATTATAAAACTATAATGAAGTATATTTGGCAACAAATTTGAACTACAATAAAATAATTGTAAGAACTAAAATAAATAGGCAAAATTAAATATTAAGTTATAATATAAAAACTAAGAAAGAAATACATTTCAGATTTCTAACATGTTTTAACCCATTGCTAGCAAATGTAACATGTTCCTAATCAACAAACATGTTTTACTACATAGCCACGTGTATGTTTTAGCATGTTGCTAACATTTAATATGTTATTAGCATGTTTTAACACTATACTATAATGAATAAAAAATTTGTTAGCATTGTTTGTAAGCAATTTTGTTTACAAAAATGGTTAGCATTCCAGGAATGTCTAAGGTCTTGTTTTACCATGTTGCTAAAATGAATTTCCAGGTTTTACCAATATGTTAGCAATAATGAACTTTTTGCTAATACAAAATCCAAACTGAACAAAATATAAATAAATAGATCTGTTTAGACATCCTGTTATCATCATTAGGAAATGCATGTTGGAGCTCTCTTTTGGTTTTCTGGCACACTAGAGTATGAGGTCCTGAAACATGACAGTCCACAATACAGCCCTGGTTTACACAAAAACTTTGACAAGTTAAAACCAAGTTACCTGTTACGCCGAGTCCAATAAGCACTACGATCAAATAGGTGAAATCTTTGCCAGCTTGTTTAACTGTTGAGGAAAGCAGACATTAATTTACTGAACAGATACAATTCATTCTGGCAGTAAACTTTTTTTATAAATATTATTTACTGCAATTTACTGCAAATTCTAATTACTGCTACGCCCCTGGTTGGCACCATTAACCCTTTATATAAGCCTGTGCAAAAAAAAAAAAAAATTCTGGCTGTTCTATGGAGTAAAACAACAAATTATAGTGTACCTGCATAAATACACTTACCATGTTTACAACGTTGAGAGCTGAGGTGCTTATTTAGATTTTTTCAGACGTATCAAGGTAAGTGTGCAAATGTCTCTCTCTCACACACACACTCACACACACACACACACATTAATCCATATAACTCCATATAAAAGCCAGTATTGGCTTATATCTCAAGTATTGCACTGCAACTGAACAGTAAAAATCACAAATTGTACCTCTTCCCACCAGTAAAAACCAACAACAATCAAAAACGCATGATTATATGGTGTCATGGCTTTGCATTAAAAAAATTCTTATAAATGAAAGTTAATGGGGCAAAAGCAGCCCATAACATAACGAAATGGGTAGTAATTTTGCGCAGAGTGTATTGTTGAGTTTGTTGAAAAATATAATTTGTCACCAAAAATAATTTCATTTGCTGAAACACGGAGAACGCTATGGCTAATTGAAGACTTCAAATAACCAGAGTGTATGAAAACATCCCCAACAGCACACAAGGGTTAAGTACTTCATACTAAAATATACTGCAGTGTGTGTCATTAGTTTTACTCAAGTGGTTGAATTATGTACTTCGTAAACCATTGTTAAATGTATTTGTTGGAAATAAGAGGAGGGGAATATGTTCTGCAACGCACGTGACGTTACCTTTCTGTGTTGCAGACCCTCTGGGAGGAGTGTGTGGACTTCTGGAAACTGACAGCTGATCGGTGTCCTTCTGCTCACCTTTTCTACTACACAAATAAACTCCTGTATAAAGAGAGCGAGTGTGATAAAATGCCCACTTTGAACCAGGACAGTGGTTTGGCTGAAACACGGGATCTAGTGTCAGTAAAGATGATCTCGGTTGCTGTAATCTGACATCCACACGTTTTAATATGTGCTGCACACAAGTTGTCGTCCTTCCCAGTCGTAATGCTAAAGAATACATCATGAATACAGCAAATGTTTGCTCTAAATAAACGATAAAACGTGCATAACTTTAAATAACATATTTTAATGACTTTCACATGTCTTATCGTTTAACCAACTGGTAGTCATATTGAACTAGATGTCATTAATTGTTGGCTTCACGCTTTGTTTAGTTTTTTTTTCATAATAAAAGTCACGATTCACGTAAAGAGTAGTCCACGAATTTAAAGGAATCGTTTATCTAAAAATTAACCCCCAGGCCTTTTTTTCAGGCAAAAACTGTGGTAAATGGTGATTCATTAAATGTAAGTTAACGGCTATTGGCACTTACTGGCAAAAAACATACTGGCAGAAGAACACAATTTGCTGATGATACATTGAATATTTGAATTTAAGGACTTATGAAGCAAATGACTGCTCCGTGGAGGAAACAAAACATTATTCACTCATTTTTGTCAAACGTTCTCTCAGACGTTCAACAATACGTATTATTTTAAGGTTATGCCCAAACATTGATATGCAGAAGCCTTAAAAACGTGCAATTTAAATGCTATGTTTTTATTGAAATAAAAAAAATAGTTATTAAGAAAATAAACATAGTGTATTCTTGTAATATAGGCTAATAGATTAAGAAAAATGCTTATTTAGTTAATTGAACTGGAAGGCATTTGTCGTTGATTTCACACTTTTCTTTTTTTTGTTGTCCCTTCAAAATAAAAGTCATAATTCACTTACAGAGGGGTCTCAGAATTTCATCACTGTACCTTTTCTCATTGCAGAAAAAATCTTTTACACAAAACGTGTTACTCATTTCACTCAAAATCTATATTTTATAAATATAACAATTTAAACTATATATGCATTCATTCATTTTCATTTCGGCTTAGTCCCTTTATTAATCTGAGGTCGCCACAGCGGAATGAACCGCAAACTTATCCAGCATATGTTTTACGCAGCGGATGCCCTTCCAGCTGCAACCCATCACTGGGAAACATTCACACACACTCATTCACACACATACACTACAGACAATTTAGCCTACCCAATTCACCTGTAGCGAATGTCTTTGGACTTGTTGGGGAAACCGGAGCACCAGGAGGAAACCCACGCCAACATGGGGAGAACATGTAAACTCCACACAGAAATGCCAACTGACCCAGCCGAGGCTCAAACCAGCGACCTTCTTGCTGTGAGGCGATTGTGCTACCCACTGCGCCATCGTGCGGCCCTTAATGCATTTTAATTTAGTGAACTAATTAACACTGGTAATGACTGACAAAAATTCACAGTTTTATGCTAAACATTTCCCAAATAAATAAACTCTGAATTCTGAATAAATTGCATATCTGTATGTATGCATTTTTATAATTACTCTCCCCTATCGACATGAAGAAGAAAAAACTCACTTAAAACACTCAACTAAACCACCACTTCTCTCCTGAGGTCACCAGCATTACTTGAAAACATTCAGTTAATTGAGCTTATGTGAAATATAAGCACAGGTAAAGCCAAACTACACTTTGGAACTGAAGTCATTATTCAAATGCAGCCTGAGCCGCAGTCAGTCACATATACGAATGAATTTCTCATGGCCAGCTCATTTTTCCCAGCTGCATTACCAATCAATAAAGGTCTGAGGCCTTTATAACAACATGTTTTTTTGTTTTTTTTAACAGCCGTGGGTTTGTAAGGCCATATATATTTTGCTGGCAAGCAATCAAGCAGGGCACACATCAAGACAATACTTTACCGCAAGTATTGATCTTCATTTAAAAGTGAAGTATAATTTTAAAGACCAAATAAATTATCTTAACCCTGTTTATTGTTTATTGATTACACCATTCATAGGTTTATGTCCCAGAAAGGTGTAAACAGAGATTCCTGCCATCAAATCTGTCAATCAATTTCCAGCTTGACCGATAACATGAGTTTGGGGTGTGGGGTGCTTCATCCACAGAAGGGTGTTTAGCTGCTGAGCTTAGAAGCATAACTTAACATTTGTTTATTTGTCATGAAGAAAGAAAGAAAAACGAACAGATCAACATCAGTGGGGCTTTCACAAGATGGAAAAATATGATGAAATATTTTGGTTTTAATCTAGAAGCTGAACTTGCAGAGTTTCTTCAACAGGCAAGCTTAACTTTTACTGTAAAGTTTTTTACAAGCTAAAGTTTTTTACTGTAAAGTCAGTCAGTTTGTTAATGTAAAGATCTTAAAATCCAAAGTATAAATAATAGCATTAATTTCGGACCTTGTGGGATAATTTTTATTTATTTTTTGGTCCCCACAAAGAAAAAAAGGCTTGGGTTGGGGTAATGAGACAGAATAAACAGTCTGTATACAGAAAAAAAAAATGTATTACATCAATGGAAAGTCCCCATGAAACACAAAAAACATAAGCAAGTAAAATTTATTTATATATATCAAATAAGTCTACGCTTGATCCTGTGGCCTGACCTGAACCTGACCTCCCACTGGTGCCCTACCACACCTGCAGCTTTCCACGATGGAAGTCCAGCTTCTCCAGCCTCCGGCGCCTAGACTGCAGCTCCACACAAGAAGTTTGGCCAGAAGAATAATAATTGTGCCCA
The DNA here is from genome assembly GCA_903798125.1 of Danio choprae. Lineage (NCBI taxonomy): Eukaryota > Metazoa > Chordata > Actinopteri > Cypriniformes > Danionidae > Danio > Danio choprae. The sequence goes on from CAIGQW010005871.1 coordinate 3,812,268, forward strand.
ACAGAGCTTGGTTTCTCTCGAGGTTTTTTCCCGTCAATTGTTAAAGTTTTTTCCTCGCCACTGTTACCACTGGTTTGCTCGGATCGGGACTTGTGGAGCTGCACTTCGGTGGATTTGCTCTTCAGTGTTTGAACTTTCAACAGTGAAACTTAAACCACACTGAACTGAACTGAACTAAACTGAACTTCTACTCTGAAATATGGACTTTACTAGAACATGTTAAGCTGCTTTGACTTTGAATAAAGGTGTGACATGCACTCTTTTTGGTTCATTAAAGACCAGTCTCGCTACTGAATTCTGAATCAGCAGCAGAGGCTTGATGGTGTTGTTTGGGAGGCCAGCCAGTATAGCACTGCAATAGTACAGCATGGACAGGACGAGGGCTTGGACAAGCAGTTGAGCAGCATGTTCTGATAGGAAACATCTAATTTTCCCAATGTTATATAGGGTAAATCAGCAAGAATGGTCCGTTGCAGTCATGTGGTCTGTAAATTTTAGCTGGTCATAAAGAACCACTCCTAGATTCCTGCCTGTCCTGGAAGAAGTTATTTCCAAGGTGGGCACCTTGGAAATA
>CAIGQW010005871.1:3833140-3864068 GCA_903798125.1 Danio choprae
TATCTATCTATCTATCTATCTATCTATCTATCTATCTATCTATCTATATATATATATATATATATATATAAATTTGTAAATTAACTGCCAGTGGTGTATGTAAAATAATCAGAATTTTTGTCTCAAGTAATAATCACAAGTTTTAAAAACAAGTTTATTTTGCTTAACCCACTGGCAAATAATTTACAGTGGCTTTCTTAAGGGAAAAACACCCCTCTTAATTTTGACCTATTATTTCTGCAAACAAACCAATATCTGTTACTTGCATAGAAAGTGCTTCTTGATATAAGAATTTTGTTTAATATTTGGACAAGACACAAACTCTAAGCAATTAAAGCATTTGTTGTGGGACATTTTTCTTTGGTTTCTCCAAAGAAAGTAGCTCATAAATGTAAAAAATGAAAAAAAAAAAAAGTAAAACTGGAGATTGATTCCTATGATGGTTGGGTTTCGGGTTAGAGTTAGAGGAAGGGGAAATAATATTGACTTTATTCTTCACATATGAGCGGGCTCAGCCATTGGAATCTTTTTGGTTTGAGACTTCCGGTCTTATTCACTTCCATTGATTTTTAAACATTAAAAACAGCCTCTTCTTTTGCTTGATGTTGCAAATTGATATTTTCTAATTATATTATTCTTCTTTTTATGTATAGTCATGAATACACTTGTTTGTAGAGCAAGTAGATTGACCGTTTTCCTCCGTTTATCATTCCTAGTCATTTCTCCCATAGGCTACTGAATCAGAAGTTCGACTGAATCTGAAAAATGAGCGCACTACCACATTGCAGAATAAGATCAATACAGTCTATACAGTATAAAATGATTCCATTTTTGGGAAGTCCCCATAAAGATAACTCCACAAATGTGTGGTTGTGTGTGTTTCTTACGCTCTTGAAAGGTGGTGAAGAGTATCCTGAAGCGGCTCTTTCTGCTGCCCTCATCAGCCCACATGCGGATCACACCCAGCGCAGACACCAGCATTACATCGTTGGCCACAGTGCTGCAGAACTTATTCCTTAGGTCCTCCACCGAGCTGCTGCCATCATACACTGCCACATAATTACGCTTGCACTCGTTCGAATTCTGCATCTCATAGTCAAGGAAACGCAAGTAGATCTGAAGCAAAAAAGAGAAAGTATAATGCAGATTATTAGACCCACTGTAATCTTCATTGCAAAAAAGCTTATTCCTGAGACAAGCTTGAAGCTCACTGATGTAAAATGCTGAAACAAGCAAAACATATGAAAGTACCTACTTTGTTTTGTTTTTATTTTATTTTTAATGTTGTTAAGCCATCTGTCAATTCTCGCTTCAACCTTTCATTCAAGTCTGAAGTTTTGTACTGTGTTAAGGTTTTAATATAAATAAAAAAAAGATATATAAATAAAAACTGTATATCTGGCATTAGCAAAAATGTTCAACAATAACAAAAAAAAAACCTTTCCATGAAAAAAAGACAATATCAAAATGTAGCAAAAATAAATAAATAAATAAATAATTTATAGTAAAATGTAGCTCAGAACTTAAGACTGATCAGCCTCTGCTGGGTCAGTTGGCATTTCTGTGTGGAGTTTGCATGTGCTCCTCGTGCTCCCATGGGTTTCTTCCGGGTGCTCCGGTTTCCTCCACAAGTCCAAAGACATGCATAAATTGTCTATAGTGTATGTGTGTGAATGAGAGTTTATGGGTGTTTCCCAGTGATGGGTTGCAGCTGAAAGGGCATCCGCTGCATAAAACATGCTGGATAAGTTGGCGGTTCCTTCCGCTGTGGCGATTAATAAAGAGACTAAGCCGAAAAAGACAATGAATGAATGAATGAATAAATAAAATATTAATTAAATATAAATGAAATTACATTAAATTAAATAAACAAATAAATAAATAGTCATCACATATATTTGTCTCTCTTAGATTTGAGTTTTTGCAGTGAAACTACTCTAAGTTTCAAATAACTTAATTTCCACACAGACAAAATGGACACTTCTGTTGAAACAATATTTAATTTTTTTAAGCAGTCTTATTGTAACCATGTCATCTGTATTACCTGCTAAACTATGTTTGCTTTAACATCATATCTCTGCATTCAGAAAAGCCTTAGACTGATGGTAATTGTGAAGATAAACAACAAAAAACACAGAGGGGTCATGCTTCAAATTCAACTCATGCACAAATCGAGAGGCTTCAAAAACTTGCACGATGAGCACTCAAAGCGCACCAATAAACTCCACATCCACTCGCGGCGGCTCCTTTGGGCTCTCTAAAAACCAGAGAGGTGTTAGAATGAACCATCTGCTCTCTTCTCACTCAATCCAACCCTAATCAAGCTTGCTTCACACCTCTCCTAGTCCAGACTCCCATTTGAAATATTAGACATTTCTGCAATCGTTTACTCGACCTCATGTCCTTCAAAGCTTTTGACTTCACATCTTCAATATCAAAGGCATCTTTTAAAATAATATCCAGACCATTTTATTAAATAAAGAAAATGAATGAATCTTTTGAGTGAATTTAGTTTTTTTATTTTGTTACCTTCATTATGTTGCAACTGTAAGGTATTCAACAGCTTCAACAAAACAAAACAAAACAAAAAACAAAACAAAACAACAACAAAAAACAAAACGGTTACTACGTAACCCTCGTTCCCCGAGGGGGGGAACGGAAATGCTATGTGGAAACTTCCACTATGGGGATTTCGTCAGAAGCCAATCATCTGAAAGAGTAATAAAATGGGCCAATGAAATGCCAATGAATTGGCAGCGTCAGCGGGCACAGCCGGCAGCAATCACAATCAATTGTGTATAAAGATGCCAGCTGTGCACAGCAAAGACACCTTTTCTAGCTGAAGAGCCGAACTACAGCTGTCAGCTAAGGCACAACCGCTGTGGCGAAGGAACATAGCATTTCCGTTCCCCCCCTCGGGGAACGAGGGTTACGTAGTACCCGTTTCGTTCCCCAGCGGGAGGGGAACTTCAACGCTATGTGGAAACTTCCACTATGGGGAAATACATGGAAAACGCCACAGCGATTGAACCTTACCACGTCACTGGTGAGAGGTTTGCCAGGCTTCGGCGTGAGCGCACCATCATCACCAGAGACGCAGCCCTCCAACGTGCCCCCTGGCATTAACTTACCTTACTTACCTGTGGAACACTTAAAGGCTTATGTATATTTTTCGGGGAGTCGTAAAAATACACCTAGTTAAGTTCTAGGAATTTTAAAGTACGACAGTATGTTGGGAAAGCGTGCAGTCCCGATAGGGAGGAAATAGACTTCACTTCGGGACGTAGGTATGCCTCGTAGAGGGTGCTCTAGCCTGAGTGATGGTGTTAACCACCGAACTGGTAGGTCACCTAAGTCCTCCGCGCTCCATCTATGGACCACACAGAGGTTCCAGAGATCTGGGCGCGGGTGCCAGATGGTGCCTGTCCCAAAGAAGAAGGTGCTTCTTCAAAGGGATATGCCAGGGAGGGGCCATCACGAGGAGAGAGCTGAAATACAGGTCCAGTTGAGCCAGAGAGGCGCAATAACAGACCTGCTCCTCATCCTCCCCGACTTTACACAGTATCTGTGCGAGTAGGCTCACTGGAAAAATGCGTATACGCATGCCCTGGGGCCAGCTGTGTAGCCAGCGCATTCTGGAACGCACCCATAACAGCTGGACAGCCGGGGGTGGAGCCTCCATTCTCCCGGGCATGGAACTGCTGTAAGAGTGCATTGGCTGCACGGTTGAGTTCGCCGGGGAAAGAATGGCACACAGTGATTTCTGCCGCGTAAGACTCCAGAGGAGCAGACGGCGAGCGAGCTGAAACATGCGGTGAGAGCGGATACCCCCAAACGGTTGATATACGCCATCGCCGCCGTGCTGTCCGTCCTGACCAGCACGTGTTTCCCCTCTAGCACCGGAAAAAACGGCGCAGCGCGAGATACACTGCCAACAGCTTCAGGCGATTAATATGCCAATGCAACCGAGTTCCTTCTACGGAGCCGCAGCTGCATGCTCGCAACACACGACCCCCCAGCGCGTACTGGAAGCATCCGTCGAAACAACGATATGCCTGGACACTTGTTCTAGAGGCACACAGGCCTGTAAAACGCAGGGTCCGTCCAGAGGCTGAGGGCGCGGCGACACAGCGGAGACAGTCATCCGGCGAGTCTGGGGACCCGATCGTGAAGCCAATGCTGAAGGGGTCTCATATGGAGCATCCCAAGCAGGGTGACAGCGGCTGCGGATGCCATATGTCCAGGAGCCTCTGAATAATCTCAGTGGGACCACAGTTTTCCTGTCGACTCTCTCAGACAGGTCAGCATCAGCTCAGCGTGCTCTCGGTGGAGGCGCGCTGTTATAGTGATCGAGTCCAGCTCCAACCCGAGAAAAGAGATGCTCTGCACGCTGGGAGTGCAAGAGAAAGGAGCCCATCCTCTGGCACTCTCGGAGCCTGTGACGAAGAGCACCGATCCTGCGAGCTGGAAGGCATAGCGTCCCATACTGGCAGTGTTCGGGCTGTCACATCCGGATAGTGGAGAATTGCTCTTTATAATTTTTGGTAGCCATACGGCTGTATTTAATTATGTGTCTCTGGCCCTCCGCCAGGAAAAGAGCAAACCTCCTTTTCTCCGAATGGCCCGTCTCAGAGACGCTTTGCGGTCCGTTCTGGACTTAGCGGCGCCCTGAGGCGGGGAGGGGGGGGGGGGGGGGGGGGCGTTTTGGGGGGCCGCTTAACCAGGAAGCGGAAAGGGCGGTGGAGCTGATTTTGGAGCCACAGACGAGCGCCCTCGGCGAGGAGCAGCCAAAGTGGATGGTTCAACGGGGAGAGCGGTTTTAAAAGCCCGCCGATCGCACTTGACTGCTCTTTCACCGTGGTGAATTCCTGGGTGAACTCCGCCTCGGTGTCGCCGAACAGGCCAGCCTGGGATATGGGTGTGTTAAGAAAGCGAACTTTGTCAACACCACGCATATCTATCAGGTTTTAGCCAGAAGTGGCGTTCCTGGACCACTAGTGTGGTCATCGTCCTCCACAGGGCACTCGCAGCCGACCTGGTGTTTCCAGAGCAAAGTCGGTTGCAGTGCATAAGTTAAGCCTGGGTCGGAACCTTCCTTGTGCCGCTGGCCAACGCCTGCGCCAGCCATAGCAAGCAAAACGGAAGCAGCCTGGCCCGCAGCAGTGTAGGCTCTGGTCCCGAGAGACGCAGATAACTTACACACTTTGGACGGGAGCCGAGGCGAACCACACCAGGAAGGGGCACCACGCGGGCAAGATTGACCGCGCTAGCACGCTCGACCTGGGGATTCGCCTCGTACCCCCTGGCTGTTCCGTTATCGAGGAAGGTGAGGGCGGAGCGCACGCAGACCGGGCAGAAAAAGGTGCCCTCAGCGCTGCGTGAACTTACTGTGCACCTCCGGGAAGAAGTGGATGGGAGGTTTTAGAGGGTTTCCCCTTCTTATCCTCCACGTCACACCCCTAATCGGTCCGGCGACGGAGCTGGGGGACAAGCCATCTCCAGCCTCGCCGCCGAAGCAGCCCGGGTTAGCACGGCCATCATCTCCGATTCTATATCCGGAGCCTCACTTACCACCCCTAAGAGAGGAAGCTGGTCCAGATTGTCATCGAAAAATGATAGCCCACCCTCCGATGCAGTGATGGACATCTGGTCCTCGGTGTCATCGAGCGCTTCTCTCACTCGAAGCTTGGATGGAGCGCGCTGAGGAATGGGGGGTCCGCAAGCCCGAGGGCGGCAGATTGACCCCCACTGTAACCCTCAGATCTGCCAGAGTGCCAACCGCTACTTGCAGGGACAACAGGGGTGGTTTGCCCTTTTGCAAGAGCGAGCCGCGATCTTAGCTGCGCAATAGACATGCCATCGCAGTGATGGCATGCGCTGCCCGTGAGCACCGCATTAACATGCTGAACCCCCAGACATGCAACACAATACTCGTGCCCATCATCCGTGGACAGGGAACCACCGCATCCAGAAACACACGGTCGGAAGGACGTCTTTAAAAAGATGCGCTTCACGACCGTGTTGCTCTTTTAGGAAATTTATTATACTCACCGCTCTAGAAGGACCGGACCAGAGAACGCCAGGCAAGGGAGAATAGCCCAGCTCGACCGTCTGCCACTGCGTGTCACACACTCTGGCACCGGGAGAAACAGCCTGTTCAAACACCGGCAGCTTTCTCGTTCTTTCTCTCTCACTGAAGGAGGTTTGGAAGAACCCGAAGACTCTCTCAGTAGCTTGTTCGGCTCTGAAGCGAAAAAAGATGTCTTTGCTGTGCACAGGTGGCATCTTTATACACAATTGATTGTGATTGCTGCCGGCTGTGCCCGCTGACGGCGCCAATTCATTGGCATTTCATTGGCCCGTTTTATTACTCTTTCAGATGATTGGCTTCTGACGAAATCCCCATAGTGGAAGTTTCCACATAGCATTGAAGTTCCCCTCCCGCTGGGGAACAGCATATTTTCATTTGTTCTGCTGAATGGGTACAGATTGTTGTGATCATTCATAAGAGCAAAAACCAAAACCAAAAATATTTAATTATATTTCATTTGAAAATGTATATACTAAATGACCACACAAACAAACAAAGAAATAAATGAACTTTATTTGTGCTTAATGCAGATATGTTTTCTAGTGATAAGATAAAAAAAGTAGACAAAAAGCAAATAATACCATTATTGGAACTTAATGATGAAAGGTTTTATAAATGATCAGACAATAAATATATAAACAAACAAATAAATAAACAAATAAATAAATAAATAAACGGATGGATGGAGGGATGAACAAACAAATGGTTGAAACGAACAAAACGAACGAAAGTATGAATGTATAAACTAATCCAAATAAAACATATTTTTTGTGAAATGCATTCTTTGTTGTGAAATATCTTGATGATATTTTAGGAATATAATAAGAGCAAAGCAAAACAAACTATACTTTATTTGAGCATAAGGAGAAAAGTGTCTACTGACTACTGATATTCTAAGCAATCAGACAAACAAAGCAAACTGAAAACAGAAAAAATAATCGGGAACATTATTAGTCAATAACCTGTTACATTTTAGTATAATCAATACATAAAGCTATAATACAACAATCTGATACTTTTATGATGATTTTGTGTCACTTTTGTAGCTTTAAAGCAGCAATTTCCATGCGAGCAGCACATTCTTTAAGCATACTCTTTGTGTCCCACAGAAAGCCAATCATACCATTTTGATGCTACATGAAAGTGAGTAAATAAATGTCCCTACATCTATAAATGTACTGCTAAAATGACCCTCATAATAATTAACCACAAGACACTCTCCGATGGAATCAAAAATGTCCAAACAATAGCTTGACATGTTCTTGTCTAAGCGGCTGGAGTTTGCAGTCGAAAGAGGGGTGATTTTACATTTAATGAGCACTTGGTGTTGCGTTATGACAAGTAAATGAAGCACCCCAGTACAACCAGTGAGCAACTCAGAGGTGCAGTACATTTTCTCACTATAATAGCATTTCGTTCCAACCATTTGCACGTTTATAAGGGAACTAGTCAGTGTGACATGCCAGCAACATTAGGCGGTTTGTCCTTGCCACCCACAATACGCTCACACATACAATATAGGTAATGAACTGGAATGCTGTGCTGTCTACAATCTCCAGTCATCAGCAAAACAGCATGGATGCAACACTATACTGGACGCAGAGGCGTCTTTATGTATAGGTACATATAGGCCCCTGGGCTAATGCTGTACAGTAGGCCTCCCAATGACCCCAAATACCAAAAAAATAAAATAAAAATACTATACCACAATATTTATTACAGTTTTTCAGTTCACTATTTATAAAATGCAGCAGCTTAAAAGATTCTGGCTGCTCTCCTATCATAATATTGGTTGTTTAGAATGCAGCACTGCAAGGATTAATTGGGTTAGAATACACACTGTGACTTACTGGAGTAAAACAGCCCATGCCTTAAAAGAATTGTTTTAAATGAAAGCTGTATCACAGATGTATGTCATTACTTGCTGCTGTTGGTTAAATGTATGTTGTGTTTCTTTTAAACACACTTTTAATACTAAAAAAGTATCATTTATTCATTATTGTTTTTTTTCTTTCTCCTTTAAATATCTGTATTTTATTCTTGCTTAGTCATGCTAACATTTTAAAAGAAAGACAGAAAAAAATTATAATCACAAAAAATGCAGCAGCAACCATTAACAAATAGTTGTATATCTACTTTACACAGTATAATAAACTATCCTAATGGTTCAAAAACCTGAAAAATATCTATCTATCTATCTATCTATCTATCTATCTATCTATCTATCTATCTATCTATCTATCTATCTATCTATCTATATTAATATAATTATTTAAATTTTGTATTTATTTACTTATTTAATTATTTTCTTTTTTTGTATAAATTACTATTGCTACTTTTTATAAGTGGGTTTAGAAGCTTTTCCTTTATGTTTTGCAAAGAGAAATCCTTCATAAGCTCTGTAAATTGCAGTTTTGGAAGACTGTAGCTGTAACAATGAGTGTGCGACAACAGAGGTAGAGTTCCAAATGCAGCTTTTTTTAATATAGAGAATGGTCAGGCGAAATCAGTGGCAATAATCAGTAGCTGTGTGTGTGTCAGTGTCTAGATTGGCAAACTGTTTTAGCTGTGAGATGCAAAGCATGATGGGAGGTGTAGTCCGAGTGAATGGCTGGTGAGGCATTCATAAAGCTGAAGCGCCCTCTAGTGAGTCTGGTGGGTACTCCAGCTAATGACTCGTAACAGTTGCTCTCAGTAGACATTAGAGTCAGATAAAAAAAACACTCCTGCCCATGACAGATCGCAGCTAAGGGCAATTTTTGCAAATGACCATTTGGCTGCGCCATTTGTTGCAGGAAGTGTGAGAAATAAGCAGAGAGCAATCACGTTTTATTATCTTGATGAGCATGCTTGCCGCAGTGTGGATTTTATTTCAGATGAGTGCTTTAAAATGCCGAAGTTCATCTACTAACATCTACTACTCCTTTTCAGATCTCTGTGGTATTTATTTTGCAATTTTGTTGCAGATGAACGCAGATCTTCCGGAGTCAAGAAGAGTGCAATGTTGAACTGACTCCATGGCTTAATTTGTCAATCCCCAGTAGGGCATACACACACATACTAGAACCTGATCTGTTTTCAGCACTTTTTAAACTTAATCTGACACTGAGAGTCTGATTTGTACACCACAGACACTGCAGGAGGCATTTGTTTTGCCGTTGTTCCAAAAGTGTCAAACCTTTATATCATTAAAACAATATATTTCAATAATATTTATTTAAATGTTTTATTATTATTATTTTGTGCACATTAATGTACCTCTGACTGTACATAAACCTCACTCACTCACTCACTCACTTAAATCTGAACTAATGGAAATAATAATATGAAGCTTTGCAAACCCCTCACATGAAAACGAACGGAGACTTACTACAGTATCTGTCAGCTTATTAGCGCTTTTCAGGCACAATTTAATAGGAAGAATATGAGAAATGTGTGAGACGTTAATTAGGCAGAATTGATTTCAAAAGGTTGTTCAGATCAGTAATAAAGCATTAGGGAACATGGCCAGTGATTAAGACAGACTCGCCTGATAATCTAACAACCTTAAGGCAGCTGAAAGCAAAATTCTGAGAAAAGGTAATGACAGCTGAGTAGCGGATCGCTAAAAGTGCTTTATAAACCCTCAAGTAGAGGAATACTTAATTTGGCAAAAACAAATAATCCAAGGAGTTAGGCTGTCCTGTAATCACATATTTATTGCAGTCTTATCAATGCACCCTAATTAGTGCGGCTTGGTATTTCTCTTAATTTCTATATTTTCCACCTCAAAGTTAACATATTTAAACTATCTGTACTGAACCTAACTAAATATGTCTAATTAGGAAAGAAGGACCATTGATTTTTATAAACAAAACAAAACAAAACAAAACAAAACAAAACAAAACAAAACAAAACAAAACAACAAAAGAAACGGTTACTAAAGTAACCCTCGTTCCCCGAGGGGGGGAACGGAAATGCTATGTGGAAACTTCCACTATGGGGATTTCATCAGAAAGCCAATCATCTGAAGAGTAATAAAACGGGCCTATGAAATGCCAATGAGTTGGCAGTGTCAGCGCGCACAGCTGGCAGCAATCACAATCAGTCTGTCTATAAGATGCCAGCTCTGCCGTGAAACCATACCTTTTCTAGCCGAAGAAGCCGAACTACAGCTGTCAGCTAAGGCGCAATCGCTGTGGCGAAGGAACATAGCATTTCGGTTCCCCCCCTCAGGGAACGAGGGTTACTTTAGTAACCGTTTCGTTCCCCAGCGGGAGGGGAACTACAATGCTATGTGGAAACTTCCACTATGGGGAAATGTATGGAAAACGCCACAGCGACTGAACCTTACCACGTCATTGGTGAGAGGTTTGCCAAGCATAAGCGTGCGCGCACCATCATCACCATAGACGCAGCCCTCCAACGTGTCCCCTGGCCCTTACTCACCTACTTACCTGATAAGGTTTAGTTATATTTTTCGGGGAGTCGCAAAAATGCACCTAGTTAAGTTCTAGGAATTTAAGATACGACAGTACGTTGGGAAAGCGTGCAGTCCCGATAGGGAGGACGCTGCGGAGGCCACCTGCTGCCCAATGGGGAGACCTGGTGGCAATAAGACATATGGACTAACCCTATAAAGGGGGAGTACACATTCAAAGATGGTTAGCGTGGAGGGAAGACACGGGCCCGCCCAGAGGAGGGAACTATACCGTGGCTGAGTGAAGCGTATGGGATCGCCAGTGGGGATCGCACATAGCGGACACATATACCGAGAACGCGATCTGACCAAGCGGGCATGCCAACAACGTAGTGGGCCAGGCACCTGACTCCTCCGCTGAGTCAGATGCTGGGGGCCTCGGAGGAACTCTGTAGGGTTCGCCAAAATGGGGAACTGAACTGTTCAGAGTAAAAATGCGCACGTATCTCTGTGTTAGAGAGAAAGGCGCCGCAAGCGTGTTACAACACCCACCGAATTTCCTCATTCACCGGGGTTAGCCAGCACACGTGAGGAAATGGGCTCCACTCGGAGATTATAAAATCTCGCAAATGTATTAGGTGTCGCCCAGCCCGCAGCTCTACAGATATCCGTCAGAGAGGCGCCGCGCGCTAACGCCCAAGAAGAAGCGATGCTCCTAGTGGAGTGCGCTCTCACTCCTGGGGGACACGGCTCGCCCTGGCTTGAATAAGCGAAGGAGATGGCATCCACTATCCAGTGGGCCAACCTCTGCTTGGATACGGCACTTCCCTTCTGCCGACCACCGTAACAGACAAAGAGCTGCTCAGAGTGCGGTCCACATAAATACGCAGAGCGCGAACAGGACACAGCATTGAAAGGGCTGGGTCTGCCTCCTCCGAAGGCAGCGCTTGCAGGTTCACCACCTGGTTTTTAAACGGTGTGGTAGGAACCTTGGGCACATATCCAGGCCGGGGTCTCAGGATAACGTGAGAGAAGTCCGGTCCAAATTCCAGGCACGAATCACTGACCGAAAATGCCTCCAGGTCCCCGACCCTCTTAATCGATGCCAACGCGACCAGCAGAGCTGTCTTCAAGGACAGAAATCTCAAGGATACTGAATCGAGTGGTTCGAACGGAGCTCCGCGTAGGCTCGTAAGCACTATGGAGAGGTCCCAAGAGGGCATGAGAGGGGGGCGGGGTGGATTTAATCGCCTCGCGCCTCTAAGGAACCAGGTGACGAGGTTATGCTTTCCCACGGCGCCGCCATCCACCGCGTCATGATGAGCGGAGATGGCGGCGACATAAACCTTCAGTGTGGAGGGCGACAGCCTCTGCTCCAATCTATCCTGAAGGAAAGAAAGCACAACGCTGATCTGACAAGTTCGGGGGTCTTCTCGGAGAGAAGCGCACCACTCAGTGAATAGACTCCACGTCAGGGCATAGGCATGCCTCGTAGAGGGTGCTCTAGCCTGAGTGATGGTGTTAACCACCGCAGCTGGTAGGTCACCTAAGTCTTCCGCGCTCCGTCTATGGACCACACGTGGAGGTTCCAGAGATCTGGGCGCGGGTGCCAGATGGTGCCCCGTCCTTGAGAGAGAAGGTCTTCTCTCAAGGGGATTCGCCAGGGAGGGGCTGTCGCGAGGAGAGAGAGTTCTGAAATCCAGGTTCGGTTGGGCCAAAGAGGCGCAACAAGAAAAACCCGCTCCTCATCCTCCCTTAGCTTGCACAGTAACTGCGCTAGTAGGCTCACTGGGGGAAACGCATATTTGCGCATGCCCCGAGGCCAGCTGTGAGCCAGTGCATCCGTGCCGAGAGAAGCCTCGGTCAGGGAATAAAACCACTGGCAGTGGGTGGTCTCGGAGGAAGCAAACAGGTCGACCTGGGCTTCTCCGAAGCGCGCCCATATCAGCTGGACAGACTCGGGGTGGAGCCTCCATTCTCCCTTCAGCGGAATGCCAATGCGGAATGCCAATGCATCCGGGATCCTTTCCACAGACCTGCAGCTGCATGCCTGCAACACATGGCCCCCCGGCCCGTGCTGGAGGCATCTGTCGTCACAACGACGTGCCTGGACACTTGTTCTAGAGGCACACCGGCCTGTCGAAACGCAGGGTCCATCCATGGACTGAGGGTGCGGCGACACAGCGGAGTGACAGTCACCCGGTGTGTGCCCGCGTGCCATGCTCGTCTGGGGACCCGATCGTGAAGCCAATGCTGAAGCGGTCTCATATGGAGCAATCCGAGCGGCGTGACCACGGCTGCGGAAGCCATATGCCCCAGGAGCCTCTGAAATAATTTCAGTGGGACCACGGTTCTCCTGTCAAACTCCTTCAAACAGGTCAGCATCAGCCCGGCGCGCTCTCGGGAGAGGCGCGCCGTCATGGTGATCGAGTCCAGCTCCACCCCGAGAAAAGAGATGCTCTGCACAGGGGCGAACTTGCTCTTTTCTCGGTTGACCTGAAACCCCAACTGGTCGAGGTGCCTGAGCACCGTGTCCCTGTGCATAATCAGTTGATCCCGCGAGTGAGCTAGAATCAGCCAGTCGTCGAGATAATTGAGTATGCGGATGCCCGCGAGCCGAAGGGGCGCTAGGGCACCCTCCGCGAGTTTGGTGAAAACCCGTGGAGACAGGGAGAGCCCGAAGGGGAGGACTTTGTACTGCCAAGCTCGACCCTCGAACGCAAACTGCAGAAATTGACGGTGGCGTGGAAGAATGGAGACATGAAAATACGCGTCCTTCAGGTCTATCGCTGCAAACCAATCCCGAGGACGGACGCATCGGAGGATGCGCCTCAGCGTGAGCATTCTGAACGGCAGCTTGTGAAGGCAGCGGTTCAGAACGCGCAGATCTAGGATTGGCCGTAACCCACCGCTTTTCTTGGGTACGATGAAGTACGGGCTGTAAAACCCGCTCCTCATCTCGGCTGGAGGGACCGGCTCGATTGCATCCTTCGCCAGGAGGACAGCAATCTCCTCGCGCAAGACAGGGGAGGACACAGGGCTGACCCTGGTGTAATACACGCCCGTGAACCTGGGAGGGCGTTTCGCGAATTGAATCGCGTAACCGAGTCTGATCGTGCGCATGAGCCACTGCAACGGGCTGGGTAGCGCTAACCAGGCTGCCAGAGCTCGTGCAAGGGGCACCAACAGCACGTTCACTGATGCACCAGCGGTGGGGCAGCAAGGAATGGGAGGGCTCGCCCCGGGAGCCATGGGGTCCCGAGGAAGAGCAGGAAGTAAGGAATTCACACTCACCTTCCTCCCAGGGTCCTGAGGGGGGGACGGCAGTGCGAGAGAAGGGAGCCCGTCCTCTAACACACTCCGAGCCCGTGGCGAGATGCACCGATCCTGCGAGCTGGAAGGCATAGCGTCCCAAACTGGCAGTGTTCGGGCTGTCACATCCAGAGAAGGGGAAAAAAGCTCTTTCTTTGATAATTTGGTGGCCGCTGGCCGTGAGGTCAGCAGCCTGGTGTTGAAAAACACCGTTTGATGTTGTGCTCGGCCCTCCACCGAGGAAAGAGCAAGTCCCCTCTTCTCCGGATGGCCCGTCTCAGGGTCGCTTCGCGGTCCGCTTACCGGACTTAACGGCGCCCTGGGCGCTGCATGCCTGTGGGGTGCTCGACGCGGCCGCTTAGCCGGTGGAGAGGGAAGGGGCGGCGGAGCAGGTCTTGAAGCCGCAGGCGGGCGCCCTCGGCGAGGAGCAGCCAAGGTGGATGGTTCGGCGGGGAGAGCAGTTTTACGAGCCCGCCGATAGATGACCTCACCCATCGCACTCGACTGCTCCTTCACCGCCGTGAATTCCTGGGTGAACTCACCGACGGTGTCGCCGAACAGGCCAGCCTGGGAGATGGGTGTGTTGAGAAAGCGGACTTTGTCAACATCACGCATCTCGGCCAGGTTTAACCAGAGGTGCCGCTCCTGGACCACTAATGTGGCCATCGTCTTTCCCAGGGCACGCGCAGCCGACTTGGTGGTACGCAGAGCATAGTCGATTGCGGTGCGAAGCTCATGCATTAAGCCTGGGTCAGAACCACCCTCGTGCAGCTGAGCCAACGCCTGCGCTTGGTAGCGCTGGTACGTGGCCATAGCGTGCAGGGCAGAAGCAGCCTGGCCCGCAGCAGTATAGGCTCTGGCCCCGAGGGACGCAGATAACCTACACGATTTGGACGGAAGACGAGGCTGACCACGCCAGGAAGAGGCACCACGCGGGCAAAGATTGACCGCAATGGCACGCTCAACCTGGGGAATCGCCTCGTACCCCCTGGCTGCCCCACCGTCAAGGGTGGTGAGAGCGGAAGCGCACGCAGATCGGGCAGAGAAAGGTGCCCTCCAAAACTGCTTGAGCTCACTGTGCACCTCCGGGAAGAAGGGGACGGAAGGCTTAGAAGGCTTGGCCTTCTTCTTAGCCTCCACGTAACACCCATCTAGTCGGTCCGGCCGTGGGGCTGGGGGATAAACCATCTCCAGACCCACCGCCGAAGCAGCACAGGAAAGCACGGCCAACATATCCGCTTCATCCGGGAGGATGGAGCGCTTTTCTCACTCGAAGCTTGGATAGAGCGCGCTGAGGAGCGAGGGGTTCGCGAGCCCGAAGGCGGCGAATTGACCCCCACTGTAACCCTCAGATCTGCCCGCGTGCCAACCGCTTTATTGCGGGGTACAACAGGGGTGGCTCGCCCTTTTGCAAGAGCGAGCCGCAATCTTAGCTGTGCAACAGACATGGCATCGCAGTGATGACATGTACTGCCCGCGAGCACCGCATTCACATGCTGGACCCCCAGACATAACACACAGTGTTCGTGTCCATCATCCGGGGACAGGAAACCACCGCATCCAGAAACGCACGGGCGGAACGACATCTTTAAAAAGACGCGTTGTTCGACCGTGTTGCTCTTTTAGTGTGTGTGTGCTGTGATACAAACCGCTCTTTGAAGAACCGGACCAGAGAAACGCCCAGGGACGGGAGAATGAACCCAGCTCGACCGCCGCTGCTCGCGTTGTCACTCGCTCTGGGACCGGGAGAAACAGCCTGCAGTAAGCCGGCAGCTTTCTCTTTCTCTCTCTCTCTCTCTCTCTCTCAATGAATTGGAGGAACCAGCAATGACTCTTTCAGTGCTTGTACGGCTTCTGAAAGTGAAAAGGTATGGTTTCACGGCAGAGCTGGCATCTTATAGACAGACTGATTGTGATTGCTGCCAGCTGTGCGCGCTGACACTGCCAACTCATTGGCATTTCATTGGCCCGTTTTATTACTCTTCAGATGATTGGCTTTCTGATGAAATCCCCATAGTGGAAGTTTCCACATAGCATTGTAGTTCCCCTCCCGCTGGGGAACAAAAGATCAAAGATGATTTGCAGTGGTGGAAAAAGTACTGAAAATACCAGTCAAGTAAAAGTACAATTACTTGACAAAAAATGTAGTGAAGTAAAAGTAGCATCTGTTATATACACTATTCAAATGAAAAAGTAGCTATTCTAATATGTGAAAATTATTCCATGTTAAACTCTGCAAATGAAATATGTAGCTTACATCAGTGTTATTCAATTTTAAGGGCATTGAATGGACTGTTACTTTAAAATGTGAGATTTAACAGGAGAACACATTACATATACATTAATATATGCACGTAATAAGCTGACAGAAAGTAGGTTTATGCATTAATATGTGGGGCAAAATCTAACCTGTGTAACCTAAAATATATATTAATGGGGTTTTGCAGTTTGAATCCTAACAATCGATGAGTGTCCAGCAATTGGCACCGCAAACCAAGCTTGTGTAGCACTGATAGAGTACACGCAATTTGTCAATAAAGCTTACGAATCTTGAGTTCGGTGTGTTTGATGCCATTTTTCTATGCACATCTTAATTGGACTGATTATTCTGCCAATTACTGTAGACAAGAAATAATAGTGTCGATAAAATATCGAGGACCAAAAATATTGATACAGAACTAATAAAGTACACATTATTTAAAACTACTTACGAAAGTACAATGTTTGAGCAACAACTACTCAATTACAGCATTTGAGTATTTGTAATTAGTATACTTACACTTCTGATGATCTGCCATATCCCGGATCTTTTAATGATGATAAACGACCTCTGGCTAATTTGGTTCTTCAAACAAGTTTTCACATCAGATTAATATATCTGGCTGAACTGATCTGGAATAGCTGTGTTTGCTTGTGTTTATTGTAATAGACAGATCAATCAATTCTCAAAATCATGATCTTAAATGCAGTGATTGGCTGGTGGCATGGCAACAGCATAATAACATAATTAAATTAATATTCGATTATCAGCCATTTAAGCAAAATGACAAAAATAACAAAATCATAGTAGATAAAACGGTTTGTTAAATAAGATGCAATAACTTTCCATATTTGTTGTAGTCTACAGTATGTGTAAAGGCTTAATCAGATTTGCAAAAAGACAGTATTCAAGTTTCTTAATCCCGTATCATAGGTCATAACTGCATAAAAGCATTTTGATATTTCAGAAGTGGTCTGCATCTCCTGCACTGCTTTGAATCATCTGCATACTAGCTGTCAATATTAACATATATTGTATATATAAAGAATATCAACGCTTCATATGCAGGACTCCCATACATTATATAGTTATACCCTCACAAACAAATCTCTCATTGAGAATATTGGCCTTGTCTATTATTATACACTTTCAGGAATTGTACTGAACCTGTGGTAATACCTTTTCAAAGTTCGCATTTGTATCTAAAAGGTAAATTTTTGGTACGTTTATTACAGTATATTAGTACCTAAAGTGTACCAGTCACTAAAAAGTACTAAAAAACCTTTGAAAAAATACCACCTCATTACACTTTTTGTACCTTTATTAAAGATTGTACACTACAAAAAAAAAAAAAAAAACATAGATTATATACATATTTATATATATATATATATATATATATATATATATATATATATATATATTACTATATTGTTATTTTCCCCAGTTTAATGCAGTACTCTTGCGGTTGGTACATTGAAAAGAATTATGGTTGAATATAAACAAACAAATTAAATTTTGTAATATTCAACTTCATTTGTTTGTTTAAATTCAGCCCAAATAAATTGTTTACAACCACTTAACTAAATTTTTTTTTGTAAATCCAAGTAATCATCTTTAAATATTTTTTTTCAGTGTACATACTTTCAGTTTCACTTTTTACTTTCAGTCTAATCTAGTCCTGTTTATATGAAAAAAGCCAGTTAAGCTAAAAGTAGCCTGTAAAAAGTATAATAAATGTATCTTATCTCACTGGAAGTACTATCTTTGGAAAATGGGTTATTATCTTTGAAATATGGGTAACATTTTATAATACCTATATTAATTATTTATTAAGCATTAGCTAATTGAATTCGCTATGTGTTAAGCAATAACTCAAGATTAATAGACATTAGTAATCAGTTTATAAATACAACAGCAAATGCTCTATATTGACTTATAAGCACATATCAATTTTTTTTTATGTTGTTTTCATACTTTGTTATTGATAAATTTTTTCATTACTAAATTAATTCTAGCATTATTTACAAACCAGCTATTTAAGAGTAGTTGGTGGTTTTAAAGATCATTAAAATGAGCAAGTAAATGAGTAAGAAACTATTTAAATAAACATTGATCTTATTTTGGCATTTAGTAACAGCAACTCTGTATGTTAATACACACTTTATTAACACAACTTCCTACTGTTTTGTAAGCTGAGGACTGTTTAAGTTTTACAAATCCCTTATGAATGAAAATTAAAGGCTCAGTTATATTCTAAACAGAAAAAGGGAAGTGAACAAGTGATTCAGAACAATAAAAAAATCATTTCAATATACAAAAATGAAACAACGGTATAACACAAAAAATAAATCTTTGCAATCTTATCTAAAATCAAAACTATTGTATGGTATAAAGTTCTCCTGCTCTCTGAAACAAAGCTCCAAACATCAGAATCAGGCTTGATTGTTCAAACCCGTTCCAATTATACACCAGAGCTTTTGTATCTCAGTAACTAAGCTGTTTTCTTGCACTGCTCCACTGGAATAAATGAGCCAGGGCTGCCTGACATGCAGACGTCAACCCCTGGCTGGTTGGGGACTGCTGTCTCTTCAGGGCATGTGGACTTGTTTGAGCTGCTGTTCACATCCCCCCTCTGTGCTGACTTATTTGTAGCCTGGATCTGCCGTCGGTCCCATCAGAGCAGAGAAAGAGAGAGAAAAATCTGGACTGGCTGTAGCTCACAAATGATCATATGAACGCACTGCTGTATGATGATGTAATAGGACACGCCTCCTTTTGTTTTCATATCAGGCAGTAAATTTGACGATCACATTAGAGAGGTTATAGTCATATTGAGAATGTCAATCAATTTTTGAATAGTAAGTCATCTGAAACATTGTTGAAAATTTTGCGACAGGACGCACACACGGCAGTTGTCAGGCATTTGACAAAAAACGAATGAGAATGGCTTCAAGCAAGAGAGCACATTTTTGATGCGAACAGGAAACAATAACGATTCTCAGTTCCGAGTTTGTCGCGGGAGCATGAATGAAAAGTTAATGAATGAAATGTCAGAGGTGGCCTGTTGATTGAGAATTTGTATCCACTGTCGTCTGTTTGCACGCATAGTGTGAGAAATTAACTGCAGTTGAACTTATCACAAAATTAAGAACAAAATGCCCCAAATCACATATGGTGCCATGCCGAACACGAACTGTTGTTGTGTGAAACTCCTGAGGAAACTAGCAAATGCTAATG
This sequence comes from Danio choprae, assembly GCA_903798125.1. Lineage (NCBI taxonomy): Eukaryota > Metazoa > Chordata > Actinopteri > Cypriniformes > Danionidae > Danio > Danio choprae. Next base: position 3,852,443 of record CAIGQW010005871.1, read on the forward strand.
CAATGACATTAATCGAACTATGTACTATAAAATGTAAAACATGAAAGCAACATTCAAAAAGCAACTCATGTAAACACCTTAATCATATTATTGTCTTATCCAGATCAAGGCAAATCATTAGATCACTGATGTCCATGTAAACGTAGTCAGTGTTTCATTAAATATGCACTAATTTGCATACATATCTAGCACAGCAATCTGAACATTTGATGAAGTCAAGTTCAATATTTTTGTTTAACAGTAGAAGTAGCAAGACTCATTTTGACCCTTTTTAAATGTAGTTTTAAAGTTTGAACAAAACCCACACTGTAAAAAATGATGGGTTGCACACAACTCCGCCATGTTGTCCAAACACAAATCTATTAAAGGGCACCTATGATGAAAATCCTCTTTTGTAAGCTGTTTGGACAGAACTGTGTGTAGGTATAGTGTGTCCACTGTCATATTGGAGTGATAGAAACACAATAAGTCTCTTTTAAAAAAATTCCTGACGTTAAAATAGGATCCAAATCCCTCCTATTTTGAGGCCGACCGCAACTTGATGTAGAAGTGCGGGGCCCACTGAATTAATTGACAGCCGCATATTAACATGTCTCCATAGTAACAAGTGCAATCATATCCACAAGACAAGACGTGCGCAAAGCAACCAGGATTAAACAATCTCTTCAGCTCTCTGTGATCAGCAGCACCTCAAGAATGAGTTTTACAAGTTTAAAACGTTTCTAAATCAGTGCATGTTTGTAATAAAGACAATAAAATCGCTTTTTAATTCTTCATCACAGCCGCATAGTGTCAGTACAATTATAAAAGAAGACGCTTCAATCCCGGTTCATGGACTTAAATCAGGTTTATTTTGTACATTAACATAACCGATGTACATACAGCATTGGATATTAATGTGTATCCTGCCACATTTGCCGTGCAAAAACAGTGCAAAGCTAAACGACCGCGCGTGTGTGTGTGTGAGCTAGCTTTATAACAACATTGTGTGTGAATCCTTGTTTTAGTCTTGAATTAACTCCACAACAAATACATTAAATAACCCTTGGTAAAGTTCTTACTGTAAGGGAGATCTGCTTCATTCTTGTCTGATACTGTGCTGCTTATGCGTGAGACGCAGCAGGAGAAGCTACACCCATCATAGCAATAGTGATCGATTCTCTTTGGCTCTGACACGCAGGTGGGAACGGTGGGCGGGGAGAAGCAGCTCATTTGCATTAAAGGCACAGGCACCAAAACAGCTACAAAGTGAAAACAGCTCAAATGTCCAATATACATAAGGGTATAATAAATAATCTAATGGCTATTTTGAGCTGAAACTTTACAGGCACATTCTGGAGACACAAAAGGTTTATCTTAAATCTTGAAAAATGGGTAAACTAGGTGCCCTTTAAGTTAGCTTAATCGTTTTTACAAATTTAAGTGTATTGAAAATAAAACAATTAAATTGTAACCCCAAAAAACGTGCGAGAATTGTGTGTTTTCAACATATTTTTAATAAGTAGGTTGAACAAGCAGCAAAAGTCATTTTTTGAGTGAACTATAGCGCCCTGACTTTCCCTAAATGTGTGTAATTAATTTTAACATTGTTACTTCATTAGAATTACAAGACACAAAAGAGTTCTTAGTATTTCTTTTTCTTTTCCTGAGTTCTCAGTATTTCTACCTTGAATGGCCCTAACGCTAAAAGTACTTCAGCATCCGCTACATTTTCCCATGCTTTTGAATATGGATGCCTCTGTTGCCTAGCACTTTTCTGCTAACAAAAACATGCTTCGGAAAGCAAAAACACAACTTTACTTTAGACATGTCTTTCAAACTTGACAGTAATCTTGTAACTATTACACAATTGTTGGCTATATTACATTATATTACATATCTTAATGGTAATGACTTCATAAAATATAACAACAGACATTTAAAGCTTAATTCTAAAATCTGACAGTCTTACATGGACATCCGGTCACACTTTATTTTAATGTACAATTCACGCTATTAACTATTAAATAAGATTATAGCTCAATAACCTACCATCTAATATTTATATTAATAATTTGTAAGGTAGTAGTTAGGGCATTGAGTAAGATAGTGGATGTAAATAAGATCATACTTAGTAAGTGTTACCGAACAGTTATCATCTGAATAATAGGCAGGTAATAAGCCAGTATAGCATATGGTGTGAATTGTTGTTTAAACTAAAGTGTTACCAACATCCAGAATGAACGCTATGGCCATTTTAGTAGTTATAGAATTCTGGTAGTTCCAGTGTTGATTTTTTGACCTATTAGAATCTTTTTAAAAGCCAGAAAAAAGTTTTAGTGGATCATATTCTTATTTTAAAACATAATCAGACAAATTATGTATGAAAATATCCTTCAGTAAAAACCTTCAGAATACAAATATGAATAAAACTGTAAAGTCTGATATATTGTAAGTATGTACGTACTGTAAGTGCTACTGAAGTGGAGATTTATGACTCATTTTATTTATTTATTTATGTATTTTGAAACAAAATTTAGAGAAAGTGGCCTTTACACATATTCATAGTAATTGAAATCTCCAGATATAGATAAGTGTTAAAAAAACAAGTATATTCTGGAGGTTTTTATTGTTATTTTTTTACATAAGACTGAAAAATGTTTTTGCCTGCAGTGTCGCATTTTAATTGGATGAGATGTATGAAGGCATGTGAGAGACATCATTTGAGCAACAGTAGCTCCATGCTTTCCCTGCCATCTGTGCATCAAACAATCATTCCTGGGAGATTTGTGGGGCCAGACAAACATGGCTGCCACAGAAAATTATTGTAATGAAATTCAAATTCCATGATGTGTGTATTGAGATCACGTATAGTTATAGGCACACTAGATGTTAGGAAGAAGAGGACAAAAAAGTCACTCATAGATGACACAGTCATAAGTGTAAATAAAAAAAAAAAGCTGATTTATTTATTTTTCTGTGATGTATATTTTGTTAGGATATGACAATATTTGGCTGGGATAAAACTATTTGAAAATCTGGAATCTGAACGTCAACCCCCTCCCCAAAAAAACTAAGTATTGAGAAAATCACATTTAAAGTTGTCAGAAGTGCTTAGCAATGCACATTACTAATCACAGTTTGAGGTTTGATATATTTACAATTGGAAATTTACAAAAATGTAGTTATTGAACATGATCTTTATTCAACGTTCAAATGATTTTTGGCATAAACTAATCTATAATTTTGACCCTTTTAATGTTTGTTTTGACCAGATGCAACAGTCATTGCAGTTTAACCATTCATTCAATCAGCTTAGGATTAGTCCCTTAGTCCATTCAGCTTAGTCCCTTTATTTATCAGGAGTTGCCACAGCGGAATGAACCGCCAACTTATCCAGCAAATGTTTCACACAGCAGAGTCCCTTCCAGCTGCAAACCAGTACTGGAAAACAGTTTAACCATAATAAAGTAAACTTTTATCAGTGGCTTGTGTTTTTTAAGGATGCACATGATGCAAATGATTAATGATGAATAGGATTTATTTAAAAAAAATATATACATGCAACATAATACATGTAATAATAGTGATTTTAATCATAATTTCCTTTATCAAAAATGACTGTATAAGTAGCACTTCTCCATTCCTTGAGTCGCCATTTCAAGCGTTTCCAATCATTTTTTTAGTAAGTGGTTCATATCTTCCACCTTACGCTCTCTCTGCTTACAGTCTGCTTTATCAGCCAACACTGTCAAGTAACTGGAGAAAAAACTGCAAAGTCTTCAAAATAAACCTGGTGTACAAATCCACACAAATGCAATCATCAGCCACTGAACTGAAATTTTGTATCTCCTTTGAGCAGAGCTGATGAATGATAATAAAAACAAAACAAACAAAAAAAACACTTAAAAAGCTGTGTGAAACGAATGGCTATGAAAAGGACAAGGCCATATGCTTTTGATTCGTGCCTCTGGAAGGACATCAGATAGAACAAAAATCAATTTCTGAAGCAATAAATCACATTAAGCACAAATATTATCACAGAGCCATGGAATAATAGGGATTTTTGCTCTGTAGTCAACACTGTTACTATCTGAAGATAAGCAGGAAATTGAGGCCATTAGTTGTGTTTAGTCACATGACTCCGCAGGTCACTGAATGAGCAAATTCATCTGTCACAGCTCTACTGTTATTGTTCGATATCATAAGGGGCTTATTTTGTTTTAGAGGAATCTTTTTCATCAGCAAGGATGAGCTATATGGATCAAAAGTGACAATACAGATATTTACAATCTTCCATAACAAATTTTTATATAAACAACAGGGTAGTTGAATGTTTGACTCTGATTATCTTATGAACATTCTAAGGTGTCCAATTATTTTCAGGTAAATGCACAGCTTAAGTAGTTTCAGGCAGCTCTTGGCCACATTAGAGTTGCATATCCAGGGCCCTCAGTGCAACAATGTTAAATTATTGACAAACTATAAATCTAAAACATCCGAATGAGCTTTATTCACGTTCACTTTTTTAACTGTACAAAAAAGAAATAAAAATGTATTTTATATAAAAGTATTTACAATTAAGTGGCTTTATTGTTAACATAAACCATAAACAATAAGGCTTCTGTATGTTTATAACCATAAGAAAATAGGTAGCAACCAATGTGCTTATTATTCAAGTTGGATATGACTTGTGGAAAAAAAAGGGTTTTGATGCCTAGATGTTTAAGTCCATAAAACTCTATGGCGTCTATGGCGAGGGGAGAAGTGGGAACAGTTTGTGGCCTGGGTGAGAGGGGTTTTGCATGATGCTCGGATCCTCATTTTTAAGATGTGAAAACATACATTGCATTGGAAAACATGCATTATCAATTTGATATGCTGTAGCTGTGTTACTTGCATCGCACCAATGTTTTTGTGCAATGAATGGCTTTAGTCTGCAAAAAAACAAACATATAAATATACATTATCCCACTAATTACACAACTACTTGCCACAAAACTAAATATTTAGACACAAAACATTGATCTGGGCTGTAATAATTTAGGGGCAGCACGGTGGCGGAGTGGATAGCACATTTGCCTCACAGCAAGAAGGTCGCTGGTTCGAGCCCCGGCTGGGTCAGTTGGCATTTCTGTGTGGAGTTTGCATGTTCTCCCCGTGTTTGCGTGGGTTTCCTCCGGGTGCTCCGGTTTCCCCCACAATTCTAAAGACATGCGGTACAGGTGAATTGGGTAAGCTAAATTGTCCGTAGTGTGTGTGTGTGTGTGTGTGTGTGTGTGTGTGTGTGCGCGTGTATGTGTGTGAATGAGTGAGTGTGTATGGATGTTTCCCAGAGATGGGTTGTGGCTGGAAGGGCATCCGCTGTGTAATACATATGCTGGATAAGTTGGCGGTTCGTTCCGCTGTGGCGACCCCAGAATAATAAAGGGACTAAGCCGAAAAGAAAATGAATGAATGAATGAATGTAATAATTTACTAACTTTTTAATTAAATGTAAACCTGACAAAGATAAAAGTGGCTGAATGCAGCCTACACTAACAAGATTCGCTTCCCTTCGGCTTGTTCCCTGCTTTATCAGGGGTCAACACAGTGGTATGAACCACAAATTATTCAGACATATGTTTTACATAGCAGATGCCCTTCAACCCGAAAAATTGTTGGTTCAGTTTGTATCACTGTTCTGTGGTCACGGTTTCCGGTTTGGTTCAGTTTCCATTGTTAAAAAACCCCTACTGTAACACTTAAATACAATTTGGAATTGCCATGCATCAGCATAAATAGCCTTATAATATACAGCTTACAGTCTTTAATTATAGAATAATATACAAATTTACAATATTATTCTCAAGCCCATATAAGGAAACAAACTGAAAGAACAAGGCAGTTTGATCTTAGTAATATACATATTAATGTAATAAATAATTCCTAATAAATAGATAGAAACAAGTATTTTGTACAGGTTTAAGTAGTGAGACCAGGATAGCCTGGAATGAAATGCGCCTCTTACAGCACTGTGGCAATTAAAAAGCAAACCTAACACCAAATAAGTCAGGCTTCCTGACCTTTTCTGCACGAGCGCTTTCTCTTTGACTCTTATCCTCCATAAAATCAATGCCGACCCTACAAGAGCTCATTCAGCTTTATGTCACACATCTAAAAAACTGCCACATTTTTATGCCCTCGACAGAATTCAACCTAAACCACAAACAAATCTGCCCAGAGATGTTTCTTCGACGGCCGCATAATGCAAACGACTGCAAAACAGAAGCCAAATGCCAAACTGAAATGTGTTAAGAGGTTACTCTACAGCTTGAGGCAGAAACCAGCTGTCATATGTCAGAAAAGTGTCAGGCTGGATAACAAAACCACAACAGGGACACAAGCGAGGTGTTATTAGACTGAGCAGGGGAATCTGGGACTGACCTTGGATCGAGGAGGCGCACGAATGTACCATTTGCAGTCCACCGCCTCCGTCTGCAAGGCTCTGCCATCTTTGGTGATCTGCTGAGACTCAATGATGCCTTCGGGTCCTCCCATCTCGAATTCACAAACTGCAGAGGAACAGACACAGGAAGATAGATTCCCGAAATGAAAGCCATTAGAGGTGTTTATATGGAAAACAGTTATAGACGGAGGAATAATACCCACAGGGAAGAGGTTTGGGGACTCCTATGTCTTTAAAGTCAGGATCTGAAAAGAAAGAAAAAAGACAGTTAATAAAGGTGAAGTAAAAATATCAGAGTTAATTAAGGTAGCTGATTATAGCAAAATGTGTGGTTTGTTTGATGACATCATGCATTTAATGTATATGTATAGTGCATTAATGAATGCTTTTTTTTTGCTTTCTTTCTTTTGTGGTATGAATAAGAATAGGAATACAGTTAAGCATACCGTCCACATTACTCTGGCATTTTTGACCCATGAAAAAACAAACAAACAAACAAACAAACACTGAATACCCTACTTTGTTTGGAAATTTCTGGTGATCCATTTCAATTGATTGACTGAAACACAGACTTTTGTAATCACTATCCACAATCACTCTGTGATTGGTCTTCTGGATTACAGCGTATTCATCAAGCACCTCTCATATGACCAGTTCAGTGAGGGCGAATGATCACATGTGAAACTCTTATTTATGCCCTTTTTCCACCAAATTTGGCTTTAAGTCTATTTAAACTAATTTCATTTGAATTGAGCGTCTATTGGCTCAAGCCTAATGCATATCTTGTAATTCTGATAAATAGTCTGAATTGATATAAATTTTTATTATAATATAAACTCAAAAATACAAAATAAGAACTCAAAAAAGTCTTAACTGAGATATAAACTAGAATAAGATATAACTTTAACATATTATAAAATATATACAATTATACAATTTTGAGCTTATAACTTGCAGATTCGTAGGTTATAATTTTTTATTTCTCACAAACATGAGGTTATGGGAAAATATGAACTTGTCCTGCATTTCTCAAAATTTCACATTTCTAAGTTTAGATTCTGACACTTGCTCCTCAGAATTGCAATTTTATTTATTGAAATAATAGGTTCTCGTAATTGTGACTTCATATCTTGCAGTGAAAGTGACTGTTTTCTATTAAACAATATATAATTAAAGTATTGGCGGTTCATTCCGCTGTGGCGACCCCAGATTAATAAAGGGACTAAGCCGAAATAAAAATGAATGAATGAATGAATGAAAGTATTATTGAGTATTTTGCACAGGTTTAGATGAGATAACCATAAATAATGTGCTGTGTTAGATGAACTGAACCATTCAATGTACAATCAACGTTTACACCGAGACTGATCAATAAGATATGTAAACTGTGTAATAGCATCAATAAATGTTTGAAATCTTGGAACTGATGTTTCCAAAATGATGAGTTGCTGTTTGAACTGTATTCTTTCAATGTGGAGAAAGGAAAGAGCCAATGAAAACAATGATTAGGCTCTTCGTTCAGAAATAATGTACAATCTTCATTGATTCACTGCTGGCTTTTAAAAATATGTAGATACATTGAAGCCACTTATAGAGATAGGAATGTGTTCACTTTTTGGACATGCAATTACATTTGTCTAAAGTCAGCAGGGGCTTACTGAAGGAACATTTTCATAGTTCCTAGAACCTGTCAGGCACAGGGATCAAACAAAAACAGGAACAGGGAATAACTGAGGAATCTCACTTCCAAAAAAGGTACAACATCTTCAGGACGGAAAAAAAAGGAAAATCTTCTGTAAACAATCACAACCTGATAAGCACAAACTCCAGAGAGGATTTAATAGGAATGCAAAAGCACTTACAACCAACAAGCGCGAGGAACAATAACTGAGAACAGGAAAAGGGAAAAGGGTCAACTTAAATACACAAAACTAAACAATGCACATGTGAACTTGATAACGATGATTACTAATAGACAAAAAGAATAGAAGAAATGGTGGCAAAATAAAATCATTACAAACAAAAATAAAAACTCATAATAAACCCTGACAGAACCATTGGTTGAAGTATCCACTTTTCAGCATGTTCACAGCACAGGAATTGGGAGCAATACTATAGGACTACCTTTTGGAGGAACTGAACTGGCCAGCCCAGGCTCATTGGAAATACACATCTCACCTTATTGTTGTGAAATGTAAAATACATTGCATGCATTTCCATTGTACTTCAGAGTAGGGTCTAACCAGCACAATAAGCACACACACACACACACACACACACACACACACACACACACACACACACACGCACACACACACGCACGCACACACGCACGCACACACGCACGCACACACGCACGCACACACGCACGCACACACGCACACATACATATATATGAGTAAACTAAATGTGAGCACAGATAAATGTTAGAACAGAGTCTGTATGAGAGAGTAAATAGCACTACACTGAATGTAAACTCATCTATTCACTAATAACCATTAATTTGCAAACTATAAAAAAATCTAACTTTCCAACTTCAGATTTTATGTTAAGATTAAAAGAAGTTTAATAATGGTGATGCAACAGATGTGTGGTTTTCTTTATTTCACATTTTTAGCTTTTTAAATCTTGGTAACTGTATTTAAGTTTTAAAAATGAAAAGTTGAGTTCATTTCTGAAGATTATCATCATGGAAAAAATAACTTAAATAAACGTTTTAAAAAAATTCTGTTTGTCACAGAGGTTCAAGAAGACTATACAAACATCCTATTGACATTTTGTCAAGACAACCAGTGTGATGTGAACTTTCAATGTTCGGCATACAAAAATTATCCCTGAGCCACTCTAAAAAACAACCTTTCTTCAGCTTGTGCAAATAACTATAATAATATAAATTGTACTGATAAAACCTCTTGTTCATAATGGTTTAAAAGAATGTTATGTACTTTCATCTGCTATAAAGCAACAGTACTTTTAGTGAAACTTCCTCAGTTCCCACTGCTCTCTTTTTCCTTTGAGTTGAATTTCTTCATTTTCAGAAGCACTTTAATTTAAACCGTACATGCTCCACGGTCTCTGTAGAACTATATTTATTCCAAATACCAGACACTGTCTAACAAAAGCAGTTAAAAACAGACTGTCTAATGAATGACTTTATTGTGTGTCCAACAATATACAGTAATTTCATTCAGCCAACCTTTAAATTATATGGTTTTCAGTTTATTCTGATCAAGAAACACCCACTTAGATTATGCCTCATGCTTCACTAAAGCCTGACTCTTCATCCTAACATAAATGAACATATTCTATCAGCAGCAGCATTGTGCTTCACAGAACTAATAGGTGGGCAGTTTAATTACTCTCACCCCGCTAGATTAGATCAGCTTATATTTAGTATGGGTGATATTTTGCTTTGTGATCCCGCCGTTCACACATGGACAGAGACGTTGGCATTTACTGAACCGAAAATCGTCGAAAATGGCTTCTCTTAAAAAGACAAACATTCACTTTAGTCATTAAGTATATGTGTTCAAAGCCAGTATCTAATCAGCCAATCACATGATAGAACCTAAATACATTTGGGCATGTAGAAGTGGTCAATACTATATGATTTGATGAAGTTCAAACTAAACATCAGAATGGGGAGGGTTTCAGTGACTTTGAACATGGTAAAGTTGTTGGTGACTGCAAGGCTGGTTTGAGTACTTCAGAAACTGCTGATCTACTGGGAATTCCATGTACAACCATATTTAGGGTTTACAGAGTTGTCTAAAAAAAGAGAAAATATCTTAGTTCTGTAGCCAAATTGCCTTGTTGATGTCAGAGGAGAATGGCCAGAATGTAAGGCAAAAGTACCTCAAATAACCACTTGTTACAACCAAGGTCTGCAGAAAAGCATTTCTAAACACAATGTTTCAAAACGTGAAGCAGGTGAGCAACAAGCAGCAGCCAAAGAAAGAGCACACCAGCAACATTCCTGTCATCTAAAAACAGCTGCTACAGTTCATACAGGCTCAGCAAAATTGCTTAGTAGAGACTGGTAAAATATTGCTTAGTTGGAAAATCTTGATTTCTGCTGTGACATATGTATGACATATGAATGGATCTCAACCAAAACTGAATTGAATTTTACTTTTAAAAACACATGTCTTAAATGAAAAATATCTTAAAGATTGCATTTTGGAATAAACATGTAATTAGGATTGACTCAATGTTTTACATCTTTGGTTATTACAGTTTCTAGCTTGATGTAACTATTTCTTAGTACAGTAGTAATTTCCAATAGCTATTTTTTTTTCTTTCTTTTTTTCAATAAATATTTTATATTTAAGTTCTAAAGGCAAAAAAGAGAGATTTGTTATAGAACTGTTGCACCAAAAGAAAACTAACAATCTTAACTTAACCTTTTTTTCTTTTTTTAATAGTACAAAGTTCTTAAAGGCTCAACAAAATTGCTCAACAGAGTTGCCTGGCCACATAACTCTTGATTTCTGCTGTAACATATGGATGGTAAAATCACAATTTGCCATTAAATAAAATAAAATCATGGATCCACCCTGTGTTGTATTAACTGAACAGTCTGAAGTTGCCCATCTTGTGATGGCTACTTTCAGCAGGATAATGCAGCATATCACAAAGCCTCATTTTATCTCAAACTGGTTTCTTGAACATAACAGTAAATTCACTAAACCCAAATATCCAGTAAATCACCTTTGGGATGGTGAAAAAGATGATTTGCAGATTATCATGGATTTGCAGCCAACATATTTTCAGCAACTATAAATGCCAGCATGAACCAAAATCTCCTTGTCGAATCTATGCTACAAACAAATTAAACAGTTCTGAAAACGAACCACTGAGTGAATATATACACATAAAAAAGCACACTATAAACCATACAGAGAGCACTGGATTGTACAGTTACCACTACAGGAGAGACTGATTGATTTGTGGATTGATCTGGCGAAAACGGCTGATTTATTTCTCTGTCATTTCACCCTCCTGTGAGCACTTATGTGGGTCACTATGTGTGTGATATCAGAGGACACCCATCATTTTTTTGACACATTCACTGCTGTTCTGGAACACAGCGACATGTTTCCTTGTAGAATCAGACTGCTGTCATGGCTCTACACTTTTAGAAAAAAAAGTACTGTAAGGAAGGCTAAATCTCTCCATAATATTAAACCCTGAGAACTG
>CAIGQW010005871.1:3893283-3924293 GCA_903798125.1 Danio choprae
AGAGAGAGAGAGAGAGAGAGAGAGAGAGAGAGAGAGAGAGAGAGAGGAACAGCATAGTGGCAATTATAATCTTCATCTTCCTGGAGTTTATAGTTTGGAACCCAGGCTCCTTCATTCATTCATTCATTTTCTTCAGTTCAGAAATTAAACGGGCAATTAGTGGAACTAAATGTTGCATAATGATTTATTCACTATGCTGTTCCAAACCCAGGACACTTTTGATCATTTTTGGAACAGAAACCAAATCTGAGAGATATCTGTACCTCCACTGAAAGTCTATTCACCAAAGCTCTGTACACAACCCTGTTTTCAACTAAAAACAGAAAACTTGTTTTGCCTTTTGACCATTCACTTATAAAACAAAATGGTGTTCAAGTGCAAACTGTTATTGTCTCTGTGCAAACTGCGAAACGCAATTTTGTAAACACGATGCTGTCATGCATATACTGTATGCATTACATGTTCAATCTATAGACATAGATACTTTGAATCTTTGACAATCAATACAATAAAGAGACATCGACAACTACTGTTCAAGCATGCTGAATACAGTACATTTAATTGGTTTGTGGATGTGTGTAAATTAGGAATATCTTGACAATGTTATTGTTACTCTTCAATAATAAACAAAGGGGGTAAAGTTGCATACTCCAACTATTTATTGTCAGTGTGGAGCTGAACAAATGAAAATATTTTTAGTTCATTGTTTTTTACGTAAACATTCTCTAAATCAAGAGGTTTAATCTAAGCCATTAATGCTTTTATTCAACAAAGATGCATTAAATGAATCAAAAATGACAATTATTAATCTAAACAATTTCTATTGAAAAAAGCTGCTCTTGAATTCTGAATCCTGGAAAAAAAAATACAGTATTAGCGTGTACAAATTCCTTTTTTTCTCAGAAAACAAACAAACTACTGTAAATTGAAGAGTAGTGTGTCTGAAATATATAAACCAATTTAGTCTCAAAAAAGTCATTTTTAGCATGCTGTTCGATCAAATAGTGAGCCAAAAAAGTCGAGGGTCAGGTTAAGTGCACTGCATTGTGAAATATAATATTCTACTTACACTTAAAACTGTGTATTTTAGCTTGGGAATTTACATAATGTGTAAAGCATAGATAACGGATGCTGCAAGAAAAGATTAGTGTACAATATATGAAGCACATTAGGGAAGAGAATTCAGTTTGTTAGAGAGAGAGAGAGAGAGAGAGAGAGAGAGAGAGAGAGAGAGAGAGAAGAACAAGATAGAGGGTGTGCTGGAGCAAAACAGTCCTAAACAGTCATTAGTGATGATATTTACTTCAGAGTTCATCAGAATCGAAAAGCTGTGCCAAGCTCTGCCAGAGTGAGTTTTTGGCAAAGAGTCGCGGGTTGGATTGTGTGCTGTATTTCCTGCTCTGCATCACACAGTCTTCTAGTTATGTCAGCTGTGCTTTCAAAACAACCTACACAAAGAACATGCATTTCCTCATTCCCTCATATATTAACTATCCATACAGATGAAATTATTTAATTTCTATAGGAAATATTCAGAAAATATTATGCTAATGTAATACAATACATTGGAACCTACATATAGAAATATGTGGCATGTGGCATGACAATTAATATGTAATTTTATAATCAGTAATTTTATAATCAGCAAAAACAGATTTTAAACCTTTAATATGTTTAATACCAAAATTAACAGTAAGGCGATAAAAAAACCCATCCCCAAAACAAAATAAAACTTTGAGCTTAATATATTGAATAAATCGCTTCACGTGGCCTTAACAAATGTGTAAATTCTACAGTAGACAGTAGCTATGTTTCCATCCACCTATTTTTATGCGCATTTCGGATAAAAACGCATGTGCATAACTGACTAGGATAATCCTTTTTTCGATAAGAAAAGATGCGAATGAAACCACTTTTACCAAACAAATTCCAGTATGCGCATTAAAAAAATATAATGTGATTTTGTTATAAGTGTGTGTGAATGGACAAACCAGCAGGCTGACCACATTGTAAAACATCTGAAGTGTTGTTTTGGTCATTCTAAAACGTCATAACCATTTCAGTATAAGTGTTATTATATTATTAATTACCTTCCAGGACTGTCAAGAGTGTCTGTGCTTCAAACGCCACCCCTCTTCTGAGGCGCAAGTCCTTTATTAATTAAAGAAAAGATTCACGCAGCTTCTCCTACTGCAGCAAATTACGTTTTTACTGTTGATATTTGGCGCCAGTCAATCAGGAAGTGATGATTTTGTTCTCTTTGACTCGTTGAATGGAAACGGTGCTGTATTCGCTCTTAACGACAATCCACTTCTTTTCTCCGATGAGTTCAAAATAACAAGAATCTTCTAAGTGAACCGGTCGAACCAGTTCATTAAATTTAACTGAGTTGTTGTGAAACGGTTTGCTTCTTCAGTAAATGATTAATTACTTACTTTTTAACATACCAAATACCCCGACTGACTCGAAATAAACCAATATCCTGAGTTATTCGGTTACTAGAACAGTCCACTGACTCATCTGCTGTGAAAAAAGAGACCTGATGATGATGAGTGTAGGCCGACTGTCTGTTCCCTCGCAGCACACTCTCTCATTGAGTGTGTGATTCAACCTGACTAAGGTCATTTTTATTCCGCAATATATTTTGTAAAAGCCAATTAAGCAAGGTAAAAAGTAACTCACTTTCCAATATTACTTATTTTTAAATGTAGTGCGTTACTTTACTCGTTACTTTAAAAAAGTAATATTATTACGTAACGTGCGCTATTTATAACGTGTTACTCCAAACACTGGTTCCCACCATGTTGCCATAAAATATATAATTTTTATGTGTAAACGGATGACAAAAAGTGCTATTAGATGTTAAAATTTTGTTTTCTATCAGTGCTTCTAATATTCTAAACTTCTTCTAAGTTTTCTGTTCTTAAATAGCTAAATAGCTAGCTAACTACCTAACTAAATATAGTTTTAGTTTTTTCATACTTATGTTATTTTCTAATAAATAAAACACCAAACTACTACAAGTTTAAATTGCATCATTCTCAATTACAACTTTTGATTTCATGGCAAAAACAAGAACAAGAAGCAATCGCAAAAATAAATGCAAAAAAACAAGATTCAAATTAAATAATTTAAGTTTTTTCAGGTTTGTATTTGTGTTTGTTTTTAGTTGGATTAACATTATAAACACAAAGACAGTGACACTTTACATCAAAACAATGCACAGATCCAATATAACGATAAACATCCAACATTATTTCTCAGCTACGTTCTCTTTACGTTCACACATAACCAACTGTTTTCAAGGGCACTTACAAAGATGATTACATTAGCCCAATTTAGCGTGTATTAAGTACAATAATTTGGAAGAAGAACTTAGTGGTTTGTGATGAGCAGGCAGTGCTCATTGTCAAACCCTGTATTGCAATAAATTTGAGTTTCATGGGGGAAGATCAATCGCTTAAAGTGCATTTACAAACAGCTATTTAACACATTGAATGAAAGCTAAAATCTGACAAAGGCACTTTAAAACCCCATTTTTCACAGCCAAATGTTAAATTACACCAAAACCTCCCTGCCACATTTGCAAGAACCATAACAAATGTCTTTCACCGCATTAAAACCGCATGCAGCAGAAGTGGGAGCTCGTTTTATTCCACATCTCACCGGGACTCGACTTTATTGCTTTGGACAGAGTGACTCCTCATCAGAAGAGAATAGATGTCCTCCGTGTCATTGATCAAGCTGTTAATTTAGCAGGAAAGCGCTAGAGGGGCCACAGTTTGGCATTCCTATTTCCTGGAGTGTAGCTGAGGACACACATTGTGTCTTATAGCGATCGATGTTGTCCACCTTTCACCGCTCAGAGCGAAACTCTGACGGGGCAGTTGTTCGCACGCTGACGTTTTGTTTAAATAAATGCTTTCCAATAGCTGCAATAAACGCTGCTCACATTGAGCTGTTCATGCAATAAATCAGCACCATACAGTTGAGCTCTTTCATTAGGGTGAGGTCCGGGAGAGAGACCAATCTCAAATCTGATTTTGAAAAGAGGTAATTAGAGCATCAGATTGCATTTTGAGTCCTCCACAAGAGGGTTTTCATTTCCGCTGATTTGCACAATACAGCAACAGGCTGTTTATGCATGTAAATTATGAACTAATGAGAATCAGTCTCAAAAATGTTACTTTTATGATTGTTTTTGGTCAATTCTCACTATTAACAAACCAAGACTTTCAGCTTATTAATAGTTAATAAGGTAGTATTTGGGTTTAGGCATTGGGTAGGATTAGGGATGTAGAATTAGATCATACTTTATAAGTACTAATAAATAATGTATTAATAATAAGCATATAAGAAGCCTGAAGTTCACAGTGGAAATTGGTACTTAAACAAAAGTTTCCAAAAAATACATATTCATACATTTTGTGCCAATTTGAATCTGAAATGTATGCTAGAGGCAATAAAATGGTGATGAGAACAACTTTTAATCATTTTCATACGATTAAATGCATTGCTAAGTAGATCACTTACAATTTGTGGTCTATAACTGATAACAGATTACATGATGAGCATTGTAACTGGTAATGTAATCTAGATTATTCATTTTAGTGAAAGCTTTCTGACAACTTTTGGAATACTTTTCATCTAAAGTCTTTTATTACAGTTAAACTATAATGATAAAAAATTACAATTAAGAAGCCACCTGAAAATTCTCTGGATTAACTGGATGTCTCAGGAGAATGTTTGGGTAAAATGTTAATATTTGTTTTATTCTATTATGGTCTGATAACATTTCATAGACATTTCAAATAGAAATAATGTTATTCTGTTGAAGATGCGAATGACGCAAACGTGACATGCATTTCACGTCAATCACACTGCCCAGTTTGCATTGACACTGTATGTGATCTACTCGGATAAATACTTATATTCACATTTTGTATTTATCATATAGTCTAGTGGGCCACATACAATGATATGGTAGGCCTGATATGGTAGGCCTTTATTTTGGCATGTTTGCCTTAAAATAAAGTGTAACCCACAATTTGTTTTATTAGGAAGAAATGTCATGTACAGAATAAAACAAACTGTTTTATTGAAACACACAACTATAATCAAGACAAAGTGAAACTTCAAGTGGTCTATTAATCCTTGTCATAGCTGTCTTATATGTATGACTTTTATGACATTGTGAACTCGCAGTCCCTGTTGAATTTAGGATACAAAGCATTCAAATACAAGGTCATTAAGCATAGCTTGATAAAATAATCCAAGTGGCATTCAAAAACAGGAACATACACCATGTTTGCTTTAGAATTTTTTTTTCTTTTACATTATTGATTTAGTGCTTGTGGTATGACATGTTATACATGATAAAGCATTGAGGTTTTAATATACCACATTTGATTTCTGAACTGCTGTATACTGTATGTATGTGAATCAACATGAACATTTCCAGTCATATTTATTTCTTAAAAAAAACCTGAACACCACTCTCAGCTGCGAAACATAATAAGAACAGTGTTATACCATTTTTGCAAAAATGTCACCACATTCTTTTATGATCCTGGGTTGCCTCTAATCCTTAAATATAATCCTAAATCGTTTGTTTGTGAAGTTAAAATGGATCATAAAGATTCATCTTCACAGGAGCAGTGGTGCTCCAGTGAGAGTCGACTGATATTAAAGCAGCAGATTCCCTCTGCTGTGCAACTCCTAATGTCAGACTCTCTATTGCGGATTGATGTGTGGAATTTAAAACGGACTTGATTAATTGAGTGTTTGTGCAAGGGGCTTTAAGCCGCTCTGGACGACTGCCGCGCTTGGCTCTGGTAAACAGAAGGCTTTCTTTCTGAGTATGTGTTTGTCTTGATGGAGAACTCTGCCTGACTTACTCAACTCTGTGTGCTGCTGAGCGTTTACAGAGCTTCATAGATTCTTGCATAGACATGCTGCACATGGCCAACTGTTTTCACCGAGCTTCAAGATGGTCACAAATATGTCTGAATATGTTTATGAGATATGCTTCAATGTTTAAATGTATTGTTTTTTTAAGCTAATGAGCAATTATTATGCTTATTATTATTATCATTGTTGTTGATATAGACACATATGCACATATGAGAGAGAGAGAGAGAGAGAGAGAGAGAGAGAGAGAGAGAGATGATGATGATGATGTTTTAGACTGTATGTGTTTTTCTCAAATCCCAATAGCCAATAAATAAATAAAAAAAAAAATAAATAATAATAATAATAATAATAATAATAATAATAATAATAATAATAATAATAATAATAATAATAGAAGTAGTAGTGATATTAATAGTAGTGGTAATAGTATTATTAGTAGTGACAGTATTAGTATTAGTAGTTGGATAAAATATTCTGTTAAATGAATAAGTGTAAATGTATACTAATAGTAGTAGTAATAGTAGTAGCAGGAATAGAAATAGAAAAAGAAATAGTAGGAGTAATAGAAGCAGCAGTGCAAAAAAAACTTTTCTTAGATTTTTTGTCTTTTTTTTCTAATTCAAATGTTTAACAAATCTTAAATCAAGAAGCGTTTTCTAGACAAGCAAAAAACAATTGTCTTGTTTTAAGAAATGATATGCCAAAATTAAGTTTGTCATTAAGTGAGTTTTTCCTAAAAATGAGTAAAGTCTGCCAATGGGTAAGCAAAATAACCTTATGTCAAAAAGGAAAAACAAGATCATTTTGCTTACCCCATTGGCAGATTATTTTGCTTGTTTTAAAGAAGAAATTACCTTAATATTGGCATATTAATTCTTGAAAAAAGACAATCTTTTTTGCTTGTAAATGCTTCTTGATTTTAGAATTTTTAGATATTTGGACTAGAAACAAGATAAAAAATCAAAATAATAGAAAAGCATTTTTTGGCACTATAGAAGTAGTAGTAGTTATAGTAAAAGTTGTAGTAGTGGTACACAGCAGATGCCCTTCCAGCTGCAACTAAGTACTGGGAAACATCCATACACACTCATCCACACACATAAACTATGGCCAATTTAGTTTATTCAATTCACCTATGCCCCATGTTTTTGGACTGTGGGGGAAACCGGAGGACACAGAGGAAACCCACGTCAACACAGGGAGAACATGCAAACTCCACACAAAAATGCCAACTGGTCCAGTCGGGACTCGAACCAGCAACCTTCTTGCTGTGAGGCAACAGTGCTAACCACTAAGCCACTGTATCGCATTTAACATTCAACTAAATTCAATTCATCATTATTTATATATCCCTTTGTAGATTGTGTCAAAGCAGACTAATATAGATGAAGTTCTAGTAAATTGAAACTGCTTCAGTCCAGTTTTCACAGTTGAAGTTCAATTTAGTTGAGTTCAGTGTAATGTAAATGTCTCTACTAAAAGCCGAAACACTGAACACTGAAGACCAACTCCACCTATGTGCATCATGCAAACAAATAGATACAATTTAAATTCAAATTTCCAACCCAATGGCTAAATATTAAGAACATATAGCATAACCCTTACTAATTTATGAAAGAAATGACTACTGAAATGCATGTTCTCTGGGAACGTTATCATGTGTTATGCAACTGAAACAAAACAAAAATGTCATGATTAATGATAATGTTCAGTGAGTGGCACCAGAACACAACACACGCTGGTGAACTACTGTGGTCACTAATGAATCATTGGGAAAACAATGAAAAGAGCTCTTTCTCCCTCAAACTTTCTTTATTTAAATGCCATGAAGAGGCATTACTGAAATCAGCTCCAGCAAATTAGACAAACCAGACCACTGAGCATTCTGTTGTCTTTCCGCAGAGGCCAAAAACGGTTTATATCAGACAATTAAGTTCATCGTCGTCTCCTCTGTCCACTTTCCAGCTCTAATCAAAACATTTAATCTTGCCCAATTTAGTGAGTCAGTGCATCAAAATTGAGTTCACAGGATGATGTGGGTAAATGTGCAGTAAACAGTTCCTGATAAGATCAATTCATGCAACAAATGAATGAACTGCTACGTCTTTAATTTGTGCATGATGTGCTAGACAAGCAGATGCTTATTTCACTCAATGCAATAAATTGTAAAAAAAAAACAACAATGTCTACCTTAATTAAACACAAACATCTCCATTCCAGAATGATACACCATGCTGAAACTTGATGAATCAGAACTTCTTGATGAAGTTTGGAGGTTCCGCCCCCTAAAATTAATTTAATTTAATTTAATTTAAAGTAATTTATGAATTGACTAGTGAATTTATCCAAAGTAAACCGCCAACTTATCCAGCATATGTTTTACACAGCGGATGCCCTTCCGGGAAACATCTATACACACTCATTCACACACATACACTACGGCCAATTTAGTTTATTCAATATTCAATCTATACTGCATATATTTGGACTGTGGGGCAAACCAGAGCACCCGGAGGAAACCCACACCAAAACGGGGAGAACATGCAAACTCTAAACAGAAATGCCAACTGCCCAGCCAGGACTCAAACCAGCGACCTTCTTGTTGTGAGGCGACAGTGCTAACCACTGAGCCACCGTGTCGCCCCTGGGAATATTATTACATTTACAAGTGAGAGTCGTTACAAATAATGTAATAACTGTTGTTCTTTTTCAAGAGTTCACACTTAGCTGATGATTGGTTATAAAGCTTGTTTGGCATGCTGTCCCGGGAGAGAGCCCTGAGCCCGGGGCTCCCTCCCGTTTGCAAGGCGAGAGGGGAGTTTGAGCTCAGGTAGATCTCGAGAACTCCCCTGCTGTAGTAGCTAATGAACAGATAGTGATTGCTCTTGAGATGACTACTTACTAGGAGCATGTCTATGATGCCGAGTTGGATTAGTCAATTAACTTTAGTTGCATGTTTTTGGACGGTGGGAGGAAACCGAGGAACCCGGCGGAAACCCACGTGAGCACGGGGAGAACGTGCAAACTCCACACAGAAACGTCGGCTGGCTTGGTAAGGACTAGAACCAGTGACGTTCTTGCTGTGAGGCAACAGTGCTAACCACTGGGCCACCGTGCCACCCATCTAGAAAAGGAGGAGGAGTAGGGGTGGAGGGGGGGGGGATTCTTCAAAACGAAGATGGCTGTGATATGAAACCTAGGGTATTTATAGTGGCTTAGGAATCGTCTGATTGGTGAATCATAAATTGGATAATGCGGGACCAGCCGCAGCAATCATAAGCACGTGATCCTCTCGAAATTAGTTTATAAATAAACTTCACTTATTTCCATAATAAATAACTTGCACCAAATGAGGGTGCAAATGACAAATATGTCAGTTTATCTTGAATTCAGAGTTGGATTTTATTTTATTTTAGTTATTTCATAAATGATGGGTTGTTTCAATAAGCATATATTTTCAATTTAAAGTCTTAAAAGTCTAGCCCACTGAAAAAAGTGATTTTTGAGAGCGGTAAATATAATCTGTGGAAACCATATAAAATTTACTTGATTATTGCAGCCAGCCAAAGAATTCAAATGTAATGGGTAAATTCTACATTTGCTACCCATTCGTCAACAGTAACAACCATAGAAAAATACAGTAAAGTATACCCCCAAACCGTGAGTTTTTTGCTTGAAATTGCGCATGCGTCAGCCCGCTTTTTTGAGTGAGTGTGGGCGGCGCTGGATCCTCTCACCGGCTGCCATCGAACAGCAGAAGCTAAGGTAAGCTATTTTTGTTGTATATAGCGCGAATGCACATTGTAATTTTTGAAATAATGAGATATTACACTTCGCTTGTATTCGGCGTTCGTTTGTTTAAAATGCCTTTACTTGAAATTAAAATTTGAAACTCGCTGGCGTCACCATGGCCCGGGAC
The DNA here is from genome assembly GCA_903798125.1 of Danio choprae. Classification (NCBI taxonomy): domain Eukaryota; kingdom Metazoa; phylum Chordata; class Actinopteri; order Cypriniformes; family Danionidae; genus Danio; species Danio choprae. The sequence goes on from CAIGQW010005871.1 coordinate 3,903,116, forward strand.
ACACCAAGCCGACAGCCGTTGGTATGTTGTGTTTCACGCGTCGGTTTGATGTGTTCAAATACACAAACTGACCCCAGGCCAACGCAAGGCGACAGCACGTCTGCTTTCGTCGCTGCTAGTTCTTTGCCATCGGTTTGATGTGTCCCGGGCTTGAACTGTGCACAATATGTGGTCGTGGTGTGCTTTTTTACAAGATTAGTCAGCATGCATGACTGTGTCTGACCGCTGGTTTTTAAGGTTAGAAACTAGTCAACGCCAGCTTTTACTAATATATTGAATGGGCAGAGCATTAAAATTAAAAACATAGTACCACTGTATCCCACTGAAAACACCCACTGTTCCTGCACCTAAGTTTTTAAAGACTTGTGGGATCACGTAAAACATTTTACAATTGATTTTAAATTATATTTGGTATTTTTAGAACATCAGTGCTTAATAAATGTTTTGATAATCTTGTAATATGTTATATGAGGCATAGTACATCTGTGAAGCTAAATATATGAAGCATATATATTAATATATGTAATTGCAATGCCTTTATTTTAGTGAGTTAAGTACACAGTCTGTTATTTCTGAATAATCAGAGGAGCACAGATAAACTACCGTATTTTCCCAATTAATCACTATTCTGCAAATAGTTCTTTTAAATGCCTGGGGTTATACTCTATTTTGCGTATTAAACACCCACCTGAATAACCACCGGGGGTGATTGTTTACATTATATTGAGGTAAACACAAAATCAACAATACAAAATCTAACTCGGGTACATGTCTGACAATTTCTGATAATTTGTTTTTATTTCCGTTGCAGGCAGAATGTATGTGGACAATCACTATTTGCCCTCTCTTCAGTTTCTCTTGTCTGTCCTCCACAAGCAGAGACTCACTGATAGACCGCTGTTACCAGTTCTAGGGCTGACACATCCACTCACGTTCACACTGCAAGTGTATCCTGTACAGGTATGCAAGTTTTTCAAATAAAATAAATCACATTGTCCTTAAAGCTGTAGTTACCTTAACCAAAGTCCTCAGTTATGGGAAAATGAACTGCAAATGCAAGTTGTGCAAATTCACACCATCAAAAAGATTGGTCCTGCTGAAACACAGCAGGCTAAAACATGAGCATTTAGGTCAAGTCCACTTCATAACCTTCCTCTATGCAGATTGTCCTTGCACCGTCAAGACATGGGGTGCATTAAGTACACGTTTGTCAAGGCATCATCAGAGGTGTCAAACTGCGCATTTTCAAGTTCCAGTGACACTATTATTCTCCCTGATTCATGTCGCTCTGCTGCATTAAAGTGGTCAGCCTCAGCCCCTCTGTTGGTGTGTTTAAAGAAAGGTGGCCAGCATTATTCACTGAGGCTCAGGTGAGAATGTTTCCTTTTTTTTTCTTCTTCCCACTAAGATACTTTCATGTGATTACTATGAGATTTGGTCTGTCATTTAAAATATAACTTTTGGTTCTTTTACTTCCTAGATCAAGGAGGAGTTCAGACGCAACCCAACAGTTTCCTTGGAGGAGACATTCCTGCGGAAGCTTGATGAGTACACTCTAGGTCTTTTGCGGCTAATGCGTGCCAAAGGAGGAGCAACTGGTTGCAAGATGCATCCTCTGCTGGACACTTTAAATGTATGTTATTTTATTTTTTCACAAATATATAATTTTTGATATGAGAGAATTAAAAATGAAATAATTTGAAAACAAATGCTTTGTTAAGTTGAGCTTTTTAGCAACTTAAACAACCTTTTAACATCAATGTGTGAATTCAGTCTATTGCAGGGCCGGAATTCGGTCTTAGTATATGTAAATCACTCCCCACTCCGCTACATTGTATCTCCCTACAGACACAGAACATTGAGAAAAAAAGAGATGCTGTTGTCTGCTGCCTCTGTGAAAGACAAGAAGATCTTTTCCATGACTGGCAGGTATGTCATGATTAACTCAAGGGATCCTCCTCTCCTCTCATATCATATCCCCCTTGTCCTTTTGTCTTCTACTCCCCTCTGCTCTCCTTTACATAAACTATATATTGAAATATATTGAAACAGCATCTTAAATTAAAATAGTGTATGCTTTTTTTTTTTTTTTTACATGTAGGAATGTGAGGACTACACAGACAAAACGATGAAGGTGATTGTGAAGCACAATGTCATGGCTGAGGAGGACGATTTGTCTATTGTGATCGAGCGAAACCAAGTGTTGGAAGGATGTGGAAGCCGTACAAAGGCATGCATACTGCTGATGGGACTCATATATGCAATTAACATCGAATATCCAAAGGAGCTGAAGAACACGTTTGAACCTTTTCAAAAACTTTTTTTGGAAATTGATGGGGCAAAACTACTGAAGAAGGTCCATAGCCTCAAAAATAAGCTTATGCAGTAGACATTTCCCCTCTTGTTTGAAGAGGATCTTTTGTTTGGACATACCTTGATGGAGTTGTAATGGAGTGTAGTTTTATATTTTTCTTCTCTTCCTTCATTTGCTCCACACAGACACAGACCCAGACCCATCTACTGTCTTTCAACCCTCTCCATTGCTCTGTCTTTTCCCCCATATCGACAGACTTTTCTATTTACCAATAGAAAGTGGCGTGAAGAATTTTGATATCTCCTACCCTCTTTTCTTCCCCATTTGTTTGTTTCTTTTATTCTCATCCTATCTGCGAGAGAGAGCAAGCACAAAAACTAAAGAATGTTAGTATTTTGTTTTACTTTTATCCAAATATTTGATAATGTAATAATGATAATGTTCTGTGTTTTTAGATACAAGAAAATCTTGATGTGTTTGGACATCCTGCTCTGATCTGATCTCCTCACTTCTCCTTTCATTTTCCTTTTCTTTGCTTTCTCACTTCTCCTCTTTTCTGCTCTGATCTGGATGTCCTAAAACAGGGATGTTTTATTATTCAACATTATAGAAACATTTGATAGATCAGTGAGTTATAAAACAGATTCATTACTTGAAAAGTGTAAAGCTGTTGTGCTGCACTATATTTTGAGTGTGTTTTAGGATTTTTTGGATTAAAAACATTGAGTTGATAACCCATCTGAATGTCTTTATTGTGGAGGTACATTTTACCTTCTCTGAATAAGTAATTGTTATTAACTAACTGATATTAATAAACTTTGATTTTAAGAGATAATTTTTACCTAATATTAATGAGTAAGTAGCTGTTGAATGTATACATAAATGTGAGGTATTTTTTACCCAATTTATGTAAGTATTTAATACCTTTTTACTTCAGATAGTTTATACTCAATACATGGGATTAAATCTACCCCACCAAAGTCGATGCAAATTGTTACCTCAGATTTATTGGGTAAATTCTATAGATTAGTTTTTACAGTGTACTGTCTTAAATAGCCTTTGCATAGCACTTTATCTTTTATAATGCAAGTTTTGACCAAATGTATCAAATAACAGGACAAACTGAGCACCAACAATGGTACATTGACCTTACAGGTAATGTACCATTACAGCTGGCAAATTGAAAAATAATAATTTGATGCTTTTACTGCCTCAGATACGGTTCTTCTAATGATGTGCATTACTGTATCATTTCCAAATGGGTTTGATTTGTTTTGTGGTATGCGACGACTTGCACATATGATTCACTCTGCTGCCATATCTTAGACTTGAGCAGACTGTGTACAAAAACACTAAGACAAAACCAGAATTCTTTAGCACATTTACAAGGTGTGAATTATGCATATCATAAATAGTGCACTATATGCCATTCACCATATAGAAAACAGTAACTGTTTGAATGAATATCCTACTTCAGCTGCAGCTTTTCTGTGTATGTATAGAGTAGAACGTGGGATGCCATAGATTCGTGAGTGCATTTGATTGAACAAAAGCAGATATGCAGAATGATATCGATCCATCAAAATCATCGATCCATATTGGGTAAAGCAAGAAACTGTCATTTTTTAATACCTATATATTTTAAGTGCAATTTTTTGTTATTGTTTTTAGACAAATTTATCATGTTTTGTATTAGCATGTACCTGAAACATATAACACAAGGTACCTTGAGTAACATATTTCATATTAAAAAAAATGAGGCATATATTTCCAATGAGTCTTTCAATAAAGAGATGAAAGGTGTGTACACAGCTGTTCATGATTATTAAAAATATCATAAAAATGAATATATGGAACATAACTAAGCATAATAAGGTGAGCCACGTGATTTCTCATACACTTTTTCTCTCACACAACAAGCCTTCCGTTCAGAACACTCCAAATGACTTCTTGCAGTACTGTGTTATGGCATTCGGCATGTGGAACCGGCAACATTCCGGAGACATTATGCTAACAGAAGTATGTAACTGTAATTTATTGCAAATATACTGACTAGTCAGAACACGTTTTAACTCTTTGGGTATTGTTTCCGAGATTTAGGAATTTTTTGCATTGAATCAAAGTAATTTTGAACAAGCCACAGTAATGTATTTGGGTGGATAAGTGGGGCAATGGTAAATCAAACATATACAGTAGAGGCAAAAATGAATATTATTTCTGAATACCCTGTACCTACCACATACATGTACTGCATTTTTTATGTTTCCAGGCAACCACAGAATCAGCTATTTGTCAGCCTAGCATGAGAGCTCTAAAATTCCATTTGCTGCCCGATTTTCATTCACTCCATTGAACAATGGAAAAAGATGTTATGTGTTTTTTAGCTCAGAGTTGACTTTTAGGTGCTGAAAGCACTCCTGCAAAAACGCAAGGCTCAAGGGATGCATAAACAGCTCGCAAAATGTTCACTGCCAATAGAAAACTAGTTTAAAAAGGCTCCTCCCACTGCAAAACTAATGATGACTTGTTGATAGGAGTGCAATAATTACAATTTAATAAGAATAATTTATTACACCTTTATCCAACTTGAAGTCCCATCTAGTTTGCCTATTTGCAAGCGTCAACCCTGATCAGTTTATTCACACATCATATTGTATATAAAATGTGATTTTAAAAGCGATTGAACCTTACCACGTCGTTGGTAAGAGGTTTGCTAAGCACCAGCGTGAGCGCACCATCATCACCATAGACGCAGCCCTCCAACGTGTCCCCTGGCTCTGATTCACCTTACCTACCTGCTAAGGTTTAATTATATTTTTCGAGGAGTCGTAAAAATGCACCTAGTTAAGTTCTAGGAATTTTAAGATACGACAGTACGTTGGGAAAGTGTGCAGTCCCGATAGGGAGGACGCTGCGGAGGCCACCTGCTGCCCAAATGGGGAAACCTGGTGGCAAGAAGACATATGGACTAACCCTGAAAGGGGGAGTACACATACGAAGGATGGTTAGCGGGGAGGGAAGACACGGGCCCGCCAAGAGGGGGGAACTATACCGTGGCTGAGTGAAGCAAAACTGCAAAACTAATGATGACTTGTTAATAGGAGTGCAATAATTCCAATTTAATAAGAATAATTTATTACACCTTTATCCAACTTGAAGTCCCATGTAGTTTGCCTATTTGCAAGCGTCAACCCTGATCAGTTTATTCACACATCATATTGTATATAAAATGTGTATTATCAAATAGGTGTTTCCATCCATCATTTCTACACAATATCAACAAAGCTATTTTTTTACACCAGTTAAAACACAAGCAGCCCAATTACACAGCACTAAACCTACTGTCAAAATAAATAAAGCGCTTCACTATAATAACTATTTATAGAAGCAGGCTTATGTTTTCAATCCATCTGATTCAAAACACAATTACACGCTATACTCGCCCATCTCTGAACAGAATGTCAGCTTATGTTTTTTTTTTTCAAACAGTTTGATGAAGCTCAATAAATGGTGTAATGGAGCGTGACCAGGTGGTGTCATGCAGCTCATCATTAAATAATAGAATATTACAGCGCTTTAATAACACTGCTCATGACCCTCATCATAAATTGTCATTGCAAAACAGTCCTACACAAGCACATGCATTTTATTAATATTATAATTTTTTTTTACTCACTCTCATTTCGTTCCAAAGACATATGACTTCCTATTTTATTTATAACACAAATGGAGCAGGCAAAAATGTTTCTCTTTTCTGCAATTGAAATAATAATAACGACTAAAGTTTTCCAGATGCATTAACAGCATAAACTATACAACTTGCTCCAAGTTCCAACTCTCTGTGATCCAACTGCACTTCAAGAAGCAGTATGTGCTACACATTTTTTTTTGTACAGTTTTTTGCTACTTTTTGAGCTACGTAATTCACAACAGCTGCATAGTGCAGTGTTTCCCAACCCTGATCCTGAAGGCACACCAACAGTACACATTTTCAACCTCTCCCTAATCAAACACACCTGAATCAACTCAGGTGAACATTAAAGGTGCAGTAGGTGATTGTCTTCAGAAACATTTTTTGTTGTGCTGAATGAAAGTCTCTTCACATTCCAATAGTAATGATTAAAGTAAATGATCTAAATGTATTTTATTTGTGTTTTTATATTCTGGGTAAGGCATAAAACAAAAAAAATGTTCATCCAATTAAATATTGTCGGGCCGACAATTCCCATAATTCTGATAAGTACCCCAAACTGTCTGTCAGCAAATTTAAATCTGTGCATCTCTGGTCAGGCAGATACACCATTGGCGTGTGCATGTGCAAACTAGACACAGTGGTAAAATCAAATGCTGAATCAAAACTTTTTCAAATACTGAATCAATATTGGAGTTACTTTTGAACGCTGGAGGAAGGATGACACCATGGCTGAAGTATTTCTTTTAGACAGGTAATGTTATGTTTTAAAACTATTTTAGTCATGCAAAGCTGATGTAGATTGTGTTGTATTATGAATAGGTTATATGCACGAAAGTGTTGTTCAGCCACTGAAATCTTCCGGCAAACGACTGATGTGACTATTTTCAGTTTCATAAGGGACCTTTTACAGCATCGATAATGTAGATTTTTGTTTAGTTTAACAACAAAACATCATTAAATAGCACTATTCCGCCTAGGCTGATTTACTGAGGTGAAGTTGGTTTTATATTCACATTGGTTTATTTTTAAACTATGACAACCTGTGACGAGCTTCCTATATTGTTTACCATGCTACTCTGAATATTCGGTCTGAAACCATACATGTAAGTATGGCTTAGTAATACTGTAAGTGAAATTCCTGCACGCCACCGGCCAACCACTAAGCATACAGTAGTCACTTTAGGAAAAAGTGTGAGAGAGTGAGACCACAGATCCTTGCATGCATAAAATATTGCACATTATAACAAGTTTTGCTTGCTAACTACACAACTGAAAACGTGCAAGATACTGTATAATACAGTTTTTTGTTCGAAATTGTAGTATTATAAAGTACTGTAAAGTTTTCTAACTGGCGAATGACATGATCTAGTGAGTTCTCTGCGGTAATCTTTAAGGTGTGCGTGTTCGCGATTTCAGGAGGCGTGGCTTTGGATGGCAGGGGTGGGACTGTGTTTCAAAGATATTATGCTAACCGGTTAGCATTTTGGCAGATCACCTACTGCACCTTTAAGATTCGAAGAGATGCCAAAACCTGAAATGAATAGATCAGATAAAGAAGACCTCCAAAATATGTAATGTTGGTGTGCCTCCAGGAACAGAGTTGGGAAACACTGGCATAGTGTACACAACTATAAATGAGGATGCTTTAATCACACAACAGGAGTCCCATTTTGTGGACATTAATTCAGTTTATTTTGCACAGTAAGCTATAAAGGATCTCCATCTATGTATCCGTTTGGTGGGCATCCTGTCACATTTGGCGTGAGTAGATGAGCTAAGACAGCACAGCATGTGCTTGTGTGTGTGTTTGTGTGAGTATGTGCGCATGCGCAAAGGTTGTAACGGAATTTGTGTGTGACTGATTCATCTTACTGTGGTATTTGTTATTGTGGGTCTGTGTTTAATCATGTCTGAGTTCTATCTGTCATTTTAGTGTGTTTATCCTGATATCTAAAATTGTTTATGCTTCTCTGAAATGTCCCGAGAGTGGGCAGGGAGAACCAGCTCATTTTTGAGTAAATGTACATTTTTAATAGGGTATAATAAATGATCTGACAGGTATTTTGACCTGCAATGTCTCTGACACATTCTGGAGACATAAAAGAGTTATTTTACATCCTGTAAAAAGGGCAAAATTAGACCCCTTTAACAGCAAAATATTAATTATCATAATAATAATAAATAAAATATTAAATAATTTAATTTCTGTCTTTGCCATCATGTATGATATTTTACTAGTCACTAGTATTCAGCTTAAAGTGCTATTCTTAAAGGCTATGTTAATTAGGTTAACTAGGCAAGTTAGGTTAAAGGGCAATTTATTAGACAATGTTGTTTTGGGGGAAAAATTAATAAGGGGACTAATAATATTGACTGTAGCATTTTTATGTATTCATTAACTTTTACATTTTTATTCCAGCCAAACTAAAAGAAATGAGACTTTCTCCAAAGAAAATATTTCACAGGAGGGCTAATCATTTTTATTGTATCTTTGTATTTTTCTGAAATGACAAATGATTTTTGACTTTTTCCTTATATTTCTTTTTTTCTTTCTTTATCTCTTTTTTTAGACAAGACAGTATGATCTCTGGCCAGTAAGTTTCAGTAGAGGAACGTGATGAAAAAGTTAATTTAGTGTTTAGAGAGAGATAAGGATTTCTCTTCTCTCAGTTTCTCCAGACAGTGTTGATCAAAAGTTGAGTGTGCAGTTCTGCTGCAGGTCTTCACTTCAGAAAAGTTTGATTTAGATCAAAAGAGTGGCTTTCACACATATTCCCTCATCTAACAGTGGACGGCAGACACATTTATCAATACAACATCCAGCGCAGGATTCATGGCTCAGCATGAAACAGTCCATTGCAATCTGGAAACACGATGAAAATCACTGCTTCATTCAATTGATCTAATTGATTTAAGAAAGATGTTTCTGTTTCAAGGATTTTGTTTTTCGATTTATGTTATATAATTGCAAAATCTGTTTCCTTGGATAGTTTGGAAAAGTTATTCCATAAAGTTTTAACTAAAACCAGCAGACATGGCCATATTAAGCTTAAACTGCTTAAGAATATTCCACTCTGAATTTTGTTTTTCTATTTGCTATAGCAAAAAATAAATTGATCAAAATGAGCGCAGGAAACAACTGTTTATCTTAGCATGCAATTAACTTAGCAATTAAAATAAGTCCGATTTATCTTAATTATGTTTATTAAAAATACTACTTATTTAATTATTTATTTGTTTGTTTATTTTGTGCCATGTGTGCTTAAAGTATTGAGCAAAGGCTTTGAATCCCTTTTTTAAATACAAATTTTCAAAGATTTCAAACAAACGTCTTCCAAATTTTTATTATGGAGTACTGTTTTTGGATTTTTGAGAAAAACAATTAGTTTAATCCATTTTGGAATAAGGCTATACAAATAACAAACTTCAAAAAGTGAAGCACTGTGAACATTGCACTGGACGCATTGTATTAACATACTAAGAATGCATTTTGAATTACAAATTAAAATTTAACTGCATCATCTGATATTTATAGATTTAAACAACATACAGTAAGTGGTGTTTCATTCCTGACCGACTGATTCAAGAGTCACTCTCTTGAAGAGTCACTCTCTTGAAGAGATATTGAAAACCAGGTCTAAAATCATTTTAAGTGCCTGAATCCCAACCATACTGCAAATAACATAAATCCAGTACCCCTGGAGGAGACAATTCCATATTTTAGTGTTATAAAAGACTTTCATTCAAACCCTGCAGAGCTTGAAAGTCAAGCACAGGCTTTTATAGGCAATAAAAGACCCAAATAATCTCAGCAAGAGTCGCTGAATCACTTGGAACAGTGTCCCTAGTTTTGTTCCTGAATATTTTTAAACAAAATGGTTAAATGAAAATTCAATGCTTGTGCTCCTGTTTTTTTTTTGTCTGTTTGTTTGTTTGTTTTAAATCAGTGGCATGAATGATTTATGGACTCAATCATGAAAACTTTTCAGATTTTTTTCCTGAATATGTAAATGTTTTGAACAAATTAGTTTGTCAGCAATTTATTTTGTTGCTCAATGAAGCCTGATTCACTGACTCAGTCACAATGTTTTTGAACTAAACTGATTGTGTGAATGATTCACCAACTCGTTTATAAAGAGTCACTGATTTAAATCCTAAATAATCAGTGTTTAATAAAAGATCAGTTGAATGAACAGTTTAACTTTTAAAAACAGTTTTCAGATGTTGCAAACTACCATTACCTCTCAATCGCTCTTCTATACTGAAATACCTGATTCATTAACTGAAAATGTGACTACATCTGTTTCACATCTAATTGTATACTTGAGAGGAATTATTTATAATAATATATAAAATCTTTTTAAATTCTTGAATCACACTCCTACTGCAAATAACAAAAATCAATACAAAATTAGCATTATAAAAGGCTTCAAATTAACTCAAAGTCAAGTACAAGCTTTTATTAGAGAAGAAAACACTTATATAATCTCAATCCAAAAGAGGTTTTGAATCACTAGTAAGAGTTTCTATTTTGTTACTGAATTAATCAATTAACGGTTTTAAACTAGTTGAGTGAATGATTCAATGAGAATCATAAAAAGTAACTGCCTGCATTCCTGAATAAAAAACATTCTAAACAAATTGTTTAGGACTAACAATTAAAAAGAGTCATTGTCTTTATTCCTAAATAAATCAACATTTTTGAACAAATCAGTGATTTGACTGATTCACCAGCTCACTCAAAAATGAATCACTGTTTTAAACAAACTGATTTTGTGAATAATTCATTGTTTAATTTTTTAAGCAACTCATTCATAAAGATTTACTGATTTAGCTCCTTAATACATCAACGTGTTAGAACAAATCAGTTAAGTGAATGATTAAATAACTTCCTCATAAAAATAAAATAAATAAACACTTGTTGCCACCTAGGAAGGCGTCATATCCTACAGAAAGAGTTAAGCTTGAATCTTACAGTTCAAAATAGTTCAGTAAACATCACTCTGCTCTACTGAAATAACCTGTTTCATCAAATGAATTGTGACTACATCGGTTTCAAAGCCAGATGTATACAGGAATCAGTTCAATAGAGCCGTTCAATCAGTTTAATCACATTCCTACTGCAAGCAATGCAAATTCAACATCATCTAAGAAGATTATTCCATCATTTAGTGTTAGAAAAAACTTCTATTTAAACAGAGCCTGGAGGTCAAGCACAAGCTTTTATTAGACAAGAAAAGACCCTTATAATATCAAACCAACAAGAGCCTATAAAACACTTGGATCACTTGGCACAAAAATCATTTAAAGCAATGAATTTCACACTTTTAATAGATTGTATAGCAGTTGTCGAAGAAAGAGAATGTGATTTAGATTGGGACTTGAGGTCCACAGTCCCCAAATGTCAAAACACAACGCTATCTCATGGCAATTTTTACCTTTTTGATTTAGTGGCTAATTTGCATTCATTCGTACAATCTCATTCATACATTTTAGAACGATTTGCTCATCTCCAATTAAAGGCTTAGGTGTGGGCTTTAAAGGCAAGCATCATTTAAAAAAATAATTTTTCAAATGAATAAAGCAGTATGAATTAGATTTAGCCACTTTTTGGACAATACGTAAAATAATAACATTTCCTTGTGAGCTCAGGCTTCAAGACCAGTAGCCTGTAAAAATCAAAAAGACCTTGTTTCTTGGGTTTTTCAGTCCAACTTAAATTCATGTTTCAGTTCCAGTTGATGTTTTTATATTACAGTCATATGGAAAACCTGGAAGTGGACTCACAGCTATTCCCTCATTCAGACCAAAAATATATATAAAAGCAACAGAAATGTCGTCTGGCTTGCGCAATCATTTGGCACATATAAAAGCAATCAAGCAGCCCTCTATAAAGCCACACAGCAACCATCCAAAGTTCAAACTGTTCCTGAAGCAGATGCTCTCATAAAAAAGCAGCCCAAATCAGAAAGCATCAGAGAGTCAAAGACAACAGTAACTCAAGCCGTCCGCTGATTCTCTTCCCTCGAGCAGACGCGCTGCAGCTCTGACTGTATTGTGATAAAGGCCAGGCAGGCATTTGTGCTATGCTCATAATTGATTGGTGGTCTGATTGAATGCAGAGTAAGAGGCTTGAGTGGGCAGTCATCCATTATAGGCGACCTTGGGGAGCAGTGTGTTGCAATCACATCACTTCCTCCCCTCTTCTGTCCTCCTCTGCCTTGCATCCTATCCCTTATCACCCGCACTCACATGTGAGTCAAGTGAATTTAAAATGCAACTTCAGAAAAAACGCCACGAATTGTAGTGATTTTGATAGTTAAGTTGCATAATTATTATTAAAAAGGTTAAAAGTTATTGTCTTGCTAATTATGGCCTTATAAGCCTTCCTGAAAATAAATGTTCTGATTATAATGTATGAACACACTGGGTGATTAGTGGACATATGAGAATAATACAGAAGCAAATATGTGATTGTTTAGCCAATAAAGGCAATAAATAGGCAATAAAGGCAAAACATGTCAAATTCACTGCTATAGAGATCGCTTGAACATCAATAAAAGTATGTAACCACAGTGGTATGTCAAAATGTATAGTATTTGAAAAAAAACAACTTCGCTTTTTATAGGCGAAAATTAGCTAAATTAATTACTGGAGCTGGACACAAAGACCTTGTAATAACATCAGATTTAGTATATCTGGATTTCATTCATACTACTCATATTTATATATCCACTGCGAAATGTGAAAATGTGCAAACTACTTTGAATTGTTACACCTAAATAAATAAAGGTGTTGTTTTTTTGCAGCTTTTGCAACTTTGCACCTTCACAGAAGATGGAAATTAAACAGATATGACTCAGGCAGAAGTCATGTTCATGGATGAAGACTTTTTTTAAAGTTTTATAAACAAACAAACTAACTAACTAACTAACTAAATAAATAAATAAATATTAAATTATGTGGCAACAGCACTTTTACATGGTCAAAACATTCATAAGTGCATATACACTTGATGGTGTTGAATGTTTTGTTGTAATATTACTTAATATATAAGCATGGAGGCTGGCATGAGATACTTGTAGCTACTAGAATATTAGATATTGGTAGATTAGATTAAAATATCATATAAAAGGTATCCAAACAGTTGCTCAGCTGTCTAGTAAAACACATGCAAGTCTCTCTCTCTCTCTCTCTCTCTCTCTCTCTCTCTCTTTCTCTCTCTCTCTCTCTCTCTCTCTCTCTCTCTTTCCCTCTCTCTCTCTTCAAGTTTGCCACAATCTTTCTTCATTTTGAAAATGCCATTATTGATCTAGTTTTACTGCACCTCTTGTCCCAATTTAAATGACCCGAACGTCTTCACTTTATAACGTTTTTGTTTGTTTGTTAGGCTTTGTTTTTGGCAAAAAACAAAGTGACTTTCTAAAAGCTATAACTACAATGTGCATTTATTGAGGACATGCAACTATTCTACTGGATAATATAATTTTATATATAAATATATTAACAAAATATCAGATTGTTCTTGTGGTTTTTGTGGATTGTTCTTTTGGATTTTTTTATGTAAAAAAAGACTTACATGTTTCTTACAAAAATGGTCTTACAAAACATCAGATTTGAGGGTGATCTGACACCTCAGTAAACACATTTCAATATTAACCATAATATCTGGTTAAGTGAAAACCATCATTGGGTAATGAGCAAATCGTACTAAATTGTACGAATTAGACTGTACGAATTCATACGAATTAGCCACTAAATCAAAAAGTTATGAATTTATGTGAGATTGTGTTGCATTTGCTGGGGTCTCTAGTTTTTTTTTTTTTTTTATGGCAGCAGCGTATTGAGACATAGCGAGGCATTAATCATCTATTTCCATCTTTATATATATGTATATAAATATATAAAATAAATTTTCAGTTGACTAAAAAACTTAGTACTGAACCAACAATAGAACAATGAAGCTGGGCAATCTGATCAATCAGAGCAGAGCTTTTAGAAAGAAGGAGCTTAAAAAGCCTGGATCCTTAAACAAACCCTTTCAGACAATGTGAGATGAAATGTGACGCTGAAGTAGACTAAAAGGATAATTAAAGTGTTTATTTTTCATTATTTCTTTTTAACTTAAATGGTTATACACCTAGCAATAGAGACATCTAAAAATGATAAAACTTTAAATTTGCCTAATAGATGCACCAAATTATTATAATTACAACACAAAAGTTATCATGCAAATAAATGTGTTATTTATTATAATAAGATGTAAAATCTCCTTTATGTGAACAAGCAGGCATATGCTAGTGTGTATAGAGCAATGCTACACCACCCTTAGCATCTATTTATTGATCCACATTAAGTCCAGCTATAGAGGACCTTCCAGACATGCTACAGTATGTGATCTCCTGTATTCCTTTGACTGCGTTCTATAGCTGCAACACAAATCCTTCAGTTGCTGTCTCTGGTCTTTGCTTAATTCCACATCACAATGGATGTAGGCTGGGGAGATTAAAGCGATCAGGGAACTTCCTTTGCAATTATCTTTGCAGTGCTGCCACATCTTAACACTGATTAAAACATCAAACCCCATTTTGTAATAAAGAAACTTCGCTCAATATGCTGGACTTTGCAGGACATACTGTAGTAGAAAGGTTTTCATTTGTTAATATTTAACATAATCTTTCTTAGAGGAAATGCTATAATTAATAGGTGCTTTACAACATACAAAGCTTTGTTTAATAAAAAAAACAGTATAATTTTAGATATAATGGCTTATGGGAATCAGTTTTAGTTTGGAGGAGGAAGAAGTCAAAGTTGTGAGATATTAAATAGTAATTACAAGATGTAAACTCATAGTCATGAGAAAAAATATCCGAATCGTGAGATGTCTCCAAATAAAAAAAATAAAGTCAGAATTGCTAACTATAAACGCAAGAATTTTAAGAAAAAACAAACATTCTGAGATTTAAACTCAGATTTCAGATTTAAACTCAGAAAAAAATGTAGGAACCAAGATAGAAACAAAAAAATTGAGTAAAATTGTGATGTATTTTGTAAAGCTGCTTGATTGTGAAAAACCCTATACAAATAAACGTGAAATGAAAAAATAAAATACAAGTAAACTCTTAAAAAGTCAGAATTGTAAGATGTAATTGTTAAATTATGAAAAAAAGTCAGAAGGTTAAAATGAGACCTCAGAATTGTTAGATGTAGACTCAGAATTGTGAAAAAAAGTTAAAATTGAGAGTCAGAAACATGATATGTTGCTTTCTAAAAAATAGAGTGATATTAATTAAAAATATACAGATAATATCACTTTAAAATAAAATTGTTTATGCATTATCATAAATATTTAACCAGTTAAAATCCAGTGCACAATGACTTTGAGCTGACCTCTGAGCAGCGGGACAGGACATCACACCATACGGGGTTCACGATGGGCACACATGTATGTGGTATAGTCACTCTGCAGGGTTTGTCCTGTCACTGCTGCTGCCTCATTACTGATTGCCAGTAGGGAAGATGCCACAGACCACGGCCTCCCCCTCTGGTTCATTTATATGCCAGCATGCTCTTTTAACTGGAGTCCAATCTGCCTCAGATTGCAGCCAACTAGGGAGCACCTTGTTTATCAGCAGGGGAGCATATGTTGCCCCGTACCTCATACCGAGGTGTCACTCGAGTGTGTCTGGAAGGGCGGGATGTGTGGTCGTGGGATGGTGGTGGTGTGAAGTGCTGAAGAACTTGCTTTGAAATGGTGTGGCTTGCCAAGATACAAGCTACTCATAATTTAAACCACAGCCAAGTTCCAAACGTTTTGAGAGAAACAACAGCAACAAAAACAAAATGACACTTGAATAAAATAAACCATGACTCAAAATAACTAAATAAATATAAAAATAAATAAATCATATAAATAATTTAGAATTAAATTATTGTAATTTAATTATAATTAAAACCATTTACGTTTATGTTTTGTGTTCCCAAGCTTTGGAAATGTAACAAGTTTTCGCTTGTTAAACATAAACGTCCCTTTTCTTCATGAGCCATGACTGCTTTCAAAATGGGCTAAATCTTTTCTGGGTGCACTAAGAAGTGAGCACAATTGTTACTCAAAACCAGAACTGTATTAAAATAACTTTTAATTATTTTGAAAGTTTAAAGTTGTCTTTATCAAATTTTTTGTCATTTGCTCTCAAAGTGGATTATGAAGTGTTTAAAAGGAACACACCCCAACTTGATCAAAATAGATTAATGTAAATTAAAAACTTTTTTTAACTGTCTTTCAAAGATTTACCAAATTCGTATTTGTGAATAACAAATAACAATGAGTAAATAACTAAACAATAACAAAATGCTTCCTTTTTTGGTATCTCACTTTTATTCTCACTATTAACTAGTGGCTTATTATCTGCCTATTATTAAGTTATTGGCTGTTTATATTTGTACTTATAAAATACATATTCTACAACCCTAATTCTACCCAATAGCGAAAACTAACTACTACCTAGTCACATTTTATTTTAAGGTACAATTCTTGCTATTAAGGAATCATTAGTTAGTACTTTTGCCACAATAAACTACAAATTTTATACTAATTTGCTATTTATTAATAGTTAATAAAGTAGTAGTTGGGTTTAGGTATTAAATGGGATTAGGGATCTAGAACAAGATTATGCAAAATATGGACATTATTAACATAAATAAACATCCAATATCTTTATGAGAGGAATGCAATAAGCTACTAGTTAATAGTGAGGATTTTTACCTAAACTAAAGTGTTACCTACAACCTTAAAAACTATTAACAAGTCCCTTTAAGGCAAGTCTGCGGTCATCTTGGAAACATCTATCTCTTAGAATTGGGAGAAATCTAATTCTCTAAAACTGTTTGCCAAGCGGGCAACATAGTGGCTCAGTGGTTAGCACTGTCGCCTCACAGCAAGAAGGTCGCTGGTTCGAGTCCCGGCTGGGCCAGTTGGCATTTCTGTGTGGAGTTTGCATGTTCTCATTGTGTTCGCGTGGGTTTCCTCCGGGTGCTCTGCTTTCCCCCACAGTCCAAAGACATGCGGTATAGGTGAATTGAATAAACTAAATTGGCAGTAGTGTATGAGTGTGAATGAGTGGGTATGGATGTTTCCCAGTACTGGGTTGCAGCTGGAAGGGCATCCACTGTGTAAAAACATATGCTGGATAAGTTGGGGGTCAGCTTAATTGTTTTATGTTCAATTCACTTAAATTTGTAAAAACGATTAAGTTAACTTAACTTAACTTAAGTTTTTTCCCATTCGAAACTATACAAAAGGCATGTCTTGTGTATAGTCTTTGGTATTAATAAGCAGCAAATTATGAGTTTATTGTGGCAAATGTCATAGTTAATGGTTTGTTAATAAAGATAATTGTTCCTTAAAGTTAAGTGAGAGTTTTAGTTAGTATGCCTGTGCATGTGTGTGTGTGTTTGGAGATAGTTGTAATGTGATATATAACGGAATCAGGCCCGCGGTGTTTTGTGTGCAAGTGTTGAATGAAGAGTGAATAGTGAGCGTTTTGCATGTGGGAGTGCATGACTGTCTCTGAATGACTAAAGGGTCGCATTAATGAGTTCCCAAATGCTGGCTTATGTCTGTTTAATGCACTCATGCATTGTCCAATCGTTTAACAGTGCTTGAGCGCTGACAACTGAAGAGTTGTGCTTCAGTGAATGGATGACACACCACTGACTCATACACACAGTGCATTTGTTCCATCGCATCACAAACTACAGAGAAAAATCTACCTGTTTTATACATTCCAAGCAAATCTGATTTAGCACTCCTGCTAAATCTGATTTGCACAGCAGGGATCATCCGAAAGCTGTTTGACATTTACAGTTTGAATGACATCTGGCTTTTCTTCCACGTTAAAACCTTCATAGTCTGCAGCATGTAAAAGGAAGCTGAAAATCCACTTTTACCTCCTACATTTCAAGAGTAGGACAGGTGATTTCAATTCTGCCAAAACCCATAAAAAGCCCAGCGTAACACAAATAACCAAGTGTTACTTGGCAACTTAGTCTGCCACTGTTATGATTTACAAACAGCACTATACATTTACATAACTGAAGCCAGCAAACAGTAAACTTCTGGCCACCATATTGGGCACAGTTAATTAACACAGGCTTATTGGGCTGACCGGCTTCTCCTACGGACACACACAAGAGGGATGTTGAGACTGGCAGAAATTTACACAGTGGCCTCTGGTGGATTTTCAAAAAATTTCATATGTGAGAAAACGTGCTCCAGTAATTTATTTGAGATTGTCAAAAATGTACACGGTGGCCAAGTAGATTTGTGAAATAAAAACTGCAAGCAGACATAGCTCCTGGTATATATTTCTTGGTTCTCAAAAATGTAGCCCTGGGTGCATATCTTCAATGAGCCTGGGTTGCAGTTATGGTGACAGTGGCAAAAGTAAAATAAAATAAAATAAGGCGGCACAGTGGTTAGCACTGTTACCTCACAGCAAGAGGGTCTCTGGTTCAAGTCCCAGCTTGGCATTTCTGTGTGGAGTTTGCATGTTCTTCCTGTGTTGTTCTCTCTGTGTGTGGGTTACCTCCCAGTACAGTCCAAAGACATGCGCTATAGGTAAACTGAATAAACTAAATTGGCCGTAGTGTATGTGTGTGTGTGAATGAGTGTGTATGGGTGTTTCTCAGAACTGAGTTGTGGCTAGAAGGGCGTCCGCTGCATAAAACATATGCTGGAATAGTTGGCGATTTATTCTGCTGTGCCGACCTCTGAAATAGAGACTAAGCCAAAATAAAATAAAATAAAATAAAATAAAATAAAATAAAATAAAATAAAATACTGTCATCATTTACTGTTATTTTATTTTATTTTATTTTAACCTTAAAATATAATTTCTGTCTTATGATGCTGGTGCCAGCTTGTATAATATTACAATGATTAATTTAAATAAAGTGAACAATACATAAAATGTATATATATTTTTTTCACAAAATATTTAGTAAATTACAATCGTTCTTTTTCAGATGTTTTGCTCTCTTATGATTCTTTACATTCCATTGAGAAACTTTGCATTCTCTCACAAAAAGTGTTCAATTCTCCTGAAAAACTCACGAAACAAAACTACTGCATTGTCCACCAAAAGTATTACATTCAACTAAAAACCTCTTCCCAAACTTTGCGTTATTACTATGTGGTATTGCATTACTACATCAAACCTTTTCAAAAAACCTTTTCCTAAAACATTTCATACTTTAACACATGTACCACGTTTCACTATGAAACTGCAAGTTCTCCTGCAAAACACTTATAACAACGTACTGCATTCTCTCTTTTTTAAACCATCAACATATCCTTTGAGTCTTCATAGATTTATACGTTCTAGATTTAAACATTCTGATAATCCTATTACAGTTTTTAGCAATTGCAAATATACTAAACACTATTTTTAGACCAAATTTTCAATGGCCTAAACCAAATTTCTGTTTAATTCGCTTTTCAGTAAAACCGTAAACAAGTCTAAGCAGTTAAAAAATTGCTAATCTTTTGCATTCTTTATGCAAAACTCCTAAATCATTCGCACTCACTAAAACACAATTTTGCACTGTGATTCATTTGTATTGCTAAATGGCAAATGAAAGCTCTTTACTAAGCAGTTCTTTACTAACTGTAAAATATAGACAGCCAAAACGTACAGGTTGTGTACGTGGTCTGAATTTTGATATATACAGTAGATGGAGAACATCTGGAAAGGAAAAGAGAATGAGAAAGTTCAAGCTGTGGTGTGTTGATCTGTCAGACCAGAATTTTTTATTTTTTATTTTTTCCATTGCCTGTGATGTGGAAAAAAAGTCCTCAGGCTGAACCCACCATGGCGCTGAGGAAGACATGACTTGATTGTACAGTAAGATGTTTTTCATTTAAAGTTTCCCTTGACCTTTTGGTATATTTTACAGAATGCATGTGCTAAATATAAAGACATTTACCACAATAATATATTCAGTCTACTAAATGCTTATAGTACAATACACTACTGTACATATTTCATGTAATTACTCTGTATTATTAATGTCTCTGTTATTTGATTTTTTTAAAAATATGACTATTGTGCACAGAATACAGAGTTATGAGTTCTGTGAAATTAGTTTTAGAAGAAAATGTTACTGATGGCTTTGAGAAATGTCTTTTAGGAATAAAAAAAAGTAAGGATTATTGGACAGAAAAACGTATCATCCATTATCAATAATTGCATATTGGCAAATAATGTCTGATATATCGACCTTAACGAGCACAAAACACCATAGT
Organism: Danio choprae; assembly: GCA_903798125.1. Lineage (NCBI taxonomy): Eukaryota > Metazoa > Chordata > Actinopteri > Cypriniformes > Danionidae > Danio > Danio choprae. The sequence continues at coordinate 3,923,429 of CAIGQW010005871.1, forward strand.
TTTGTGTGAGTAACAGATTCCAACTTAAAGCTATTAATAATCAGTGAGCCTCCACCCCAGTAAGCAGATCTGCAATTTGCAAACAAACCAGGTTTCTCTGATCTGACACAAAAAAAGATTCAAATATTCTAATCACCTTTTTGATCGTTTTGAAAATTAAAACCAGGAAAATTCATTAAATGGATTATGAACTAAGACATATAAGAGGTCTTTGTATTATAAAATAAACATCTTACTTTAAAACAGCACTTTTACAAACTAATACTTTTTCTGAGTGTAAAAACTATTAAACCAGTCTGCACAAATGACAGATTATGAATGTGTTACTAAACTCCACCTGCACAGAAGATCAACACCTGTTTCTACATCATAATTTTTTTAGCGGGCCTCACAGTGGCGCAGTGGGTAGCACGTTCGCCTCACAGCAAGAAGGTCGCTGGTTCAAGCCTCAGCTGGGTCAGTTGGCGTTTCTGTGTGGAGTTTGCATGTTCTCCCTGTGTTGGCGTGGGTTTCCTCCGGGTGCTCCGGTTTCCCCCACAAATCCAAAGACATGCGGTATAGGTGAATTGGGTAGACTAAATTGTCCATAGTGTATGAGTGTGAATGAGTGTGTATGGATGTTTCCCAGAGATGGGTTGCAGCTGGAAGGGCATCCGCTGCGTAAAACATATGCTGGATAAGTTGGCCGTTCATTCCGTTGTGGCGACCCCAGATTAATAAAGGGAATAAGCCGAAATGAAAATGAATGAATGAATGAATTTTTTTAGCTCCGCCCACAGATTCACACTTTAGTATTTAAATAATGAGAGAGGGAAACGCAGGTCAATGAAGAAACCAATTGATAAAGAGGCTACGAGGACAAAAA
>CAIGQW010005871.1:3974838-4015017 GCA_903798125.1 Danio choprae
TATATATATATATATATATATATATATATATATATATAGTAGTATTGGGCCTCACAGTGGCGCAGTGGGTAGCACGTTCGCCTCACAGCAAGAAGGTCACTGGTTTGAGCCTCGGCTGGGTCAGTTGGTGTTTCTGTGTGGAGTTTGCATGTTCTCCCTGTGTTGGCGTGGGTGCTCCGGTTTCCCCCACAAGTCCAAAGACATGCGCTATAGGTGAATTGGGTAGACTAAATTGTTCGTAGTGTATGAGTGTGAATGGGTGTGTATGGATGTTTCCCAGAGATGGGTTGCAGCTGGAAGGGCATCCGCTGCGTAAAACATGCTGGATAAGTTGGCGGTTCATTCTGCTGTGGCGACCCCAGATTAATGAAGGGACTAAGCCGAAATGAAAATGAATGAATGAATGAATATAGTAGTATTGTCCATACACAGTAATTTTACACCCTCTTTCTGAAGAAAATTAGATTCATTTGCAACTTTAATAATAGAAAGCATCAGCATTTTCTTGCTGCCATATATAATTTTATGCGTCTTAAAAGTTACAAGCATGTAAAGTGATTTGTGAACTGTAAATGTCTGCATTAATATTCATTTCCCTGATGTGATAAACCATGTCTTGTCAGAACATCAGTCTCTCTTAAGCATGCTAATGTGAGGCACACTGCAGCAGCCGATCTTTATACAACATGAAAGTCAGCACAAAATCAAATGCTTTTATACATAGACAGCCACAGCCACAAATCCAGTTATTATAAGAAATAACCTCTTTTTCAATTGCCAAAAACTGTTTAAGCACTCAAAAAAGCTTGTAGAGTTTTTCATTAAAATCATCAAGATTGGGATTTAGGCACGTATGGTATGATGTTTCTAAAGTGTGTCTGCAACCCAAATAGGCTGTCTAAGAACTGAGAGCGTATTGATGTTGACATTAAAAAGGCAATGTGTGCCCTGCCCTAACAGTCCCCTTACTAACAGAGCTAATGATGGGCCACTCCATTAAAGCACAACTCTGAGAAATAAACTTTGACACTCAATGTATTAATCTTTCGAGTAATACACTTAATGTTATGTTGAAGCTCAGAAAAATTGAAAATTTATTGAAATTAAATGTGGGAATTTCCTTAAGAGCTCTTTCTTTAAAGAGGACCTTCGTTATAACAAGTTTTAATGACAAAAAATATCAATTAAAAAGCCCTTATGAAGCTGCTTGTACTGGTTTTGCTCAGTTTGATGTATTCCTGTGTCAGCATGCTTTGAATATTATTCCTGTCTGAAGAATCGAATCCAAAGTTAATCCCTAACCCTAACACTACCCATATGTTATTTCCATATGATATGAAAACTGTAAACATAAATCCAATGTTTAGTGATAGTTTAAAAAAAACTCACCTAACTACCATAGTGTTTTTAAAGCATATGCAGTTAATAATGGTGTTGGTTTAGCCATATCAGTTCAAACCCATAGTATATGTTTTTTACACATACATTAGCATATATGCACAGTTGAAGTGAAAGAGATTTCAAAATATACTTATTTAATAGCATTCATTAACACATTATAAAAGTAATATATGTTTTATTAGGCTTTGTTAAGTATCTTTGTGTCTGCTGTTTTAAATGTGCAAGGCTTTGTGTTTAAATGAATGGTTTATCAACTGGAAAATTATTTTAGATACTGGTAACACTTTAGAATAACAGTAGATTGATATGTATACTAAATGTTCATTCATTCATTTTCTTTTCAGCTTAGTCCCTTTATTAATCTGGGGTCACCACAGCGGAATGAACTGCCAACTGCCTTCCAGCTGCAACTCATCCACACACTCATTCACACACATACACTACAGACAATTTAGCTTACCCAGTTCACCTATACTGCATGTCTTTGGACTTGTGGGGGAAACCGGAACACCCGGAGGAAACGCACGCAAACATGGGGAGAACATGCAAACTCCACACAGAAACACCAAGTGACCCAGCCGGGGCTCGAACCAGTGACCTTCTTGCTGTGAGGCGATTGTGCTACCCACTGCGCCACCGTGCTCCCCATACTAAATGTTATTTTATGACTAACTAATGATGAGTTAAGGCATGCACTAATCAAGAACTAACTTTTACTACAGTATGAGTTAGATTTCTGAATAATGGGTACCTTAATGACTTGTTAATACATGCTTGTTAATTAATGTATTAATTACTGTAATATTTTTACAGTATGTTTTACATGTTAGTTACATTTAGCTAAAACTAAAGTGTTAATTCATACATTAATTAACAAACATGTACTAACAAGTAATTAAGGTACCCATTTTTCACACATGAACTCATGTGACTTATGTTGTAGTTAATGATTAGCACAGCCTTAACTCATCATTAGTTTATAATGCAAACATTTAATTTACATATAAGTACATCATTATTCATGTACTGTTGTAAAGTATAAATAATGATATAGAGAAACAATATTCTGAAAAAAATAGCATAGCTCAGACCGCGGTCATAATGTTAATGACACAGAGAAACAATATTGTTTTGAAAGTCCTTCCAAAATTGTTTCTCTATATCATTAACATTATGACTGTAGTCTGAGCTGTGCTATTGCTTTTGTATTATTATTAAAAATTATTCTTAAAACCATATCTTCAGGGTTGTTTTGTTGTGAGAAAAACATAACAAAGCACCATATTGCCTCTTTAATATTAAGAACATAATAAGAAGTGCAGCCATATACAGATCACGGCAGGTAATCAGTAAGAAAGCAATGGAAAGGGTTAGTTGTTGTTGGAAAATTCCAGCAGTTATGAACACTCAATCAGCACTGTCTCAAGGCAATGGCGGTATAAAATTTAAAAGTGGACCCAGGACTTGATTTATTTCCTTAGACAGATAGCAAAAGAAAAAACAAACAGATCCTTTTCATCACTATCAGCCAATAGTACCTGATAGGAAAGCACAGGAGAGGCCAGATTGTTTTTGTCGAGTGGTGATAGTGTTTCTCGAAATTGGAATTTCCTCAGGAAAAAAACTCTGCAAGAAGCTGAATATGTCACACTGGACCTTATTTATGAAAAGATACTCTCTGATTTATGCTGCGGTATATTATTGTTATCATCCATGAAAATGCCAACCAAAGGATTTACTCATCAAAGGTTTTAAAAGTAGCCTGTGGTTAATGAATTAGTATTCACCACTGTGTAGCAACCAGAGCTTTTTGTCTATAGCTTCACTTCAACAAGGCACTGTCAGAGGGATTTGAATGTAAATGTATACACACTAATCCTATTAGAGATCTTTTTTGTTATTTGTCAAAAGATGCTGCAACACTCCGCAAAACCAGTTTAATATTTTTTGTGACCAAATCACTCAAAATTCAGCTCACCGATTGGTTATTTTAGGGATGACTAATGACAAAATGGCAATTATGTAAATAAGGGCTTATCGTGCTTACTGTATGCAACACCACAACTGCAGAGTTCGATTGCTTCAGCTTATGCACAATAAAATATATGAGGAAATGTGCATCCAATTTTCTCCCTAAAAGTAACTTAATGAAAGGTGTGAATTTCTGTCATTTGAATTGAGATAAGCTGCGTTGTAGTTCTGCTGCTCTGAGTTTGTAATTAAAAAGCTCAGGGGAGATGGGATTTCAGTCATGTACAAATATTAATAAACATCACATTCATGAGCAAATGGGAGGAAATATGAGTACATCCTCTCACTCAATTTAACCTCACCTTTTCTGATAAGCTGAGGCTTATGAACATTAATCAAACATAAAATACATAAATGAATCAGACATTAATAAACATAAAACACACACAGACAGACATACACAGCAAATTTCACAATATACACATCACACTATCTTTTGTTAGTTCAATGTGTATATTGTGAAATTTGCTGCATATGTCTGTCTGTCTGTCTGTGTGCTATGTTTATTATGGTGTAGGTCCTGCTCCTTTTGTGGCCTATACTGCATCAATTCACCTAAGGAATGACAGACACAAGTCCTGCACTGTGGCCAGAGGGATTGAACCATTCTTCTTGCAGAATAGTGGCTAATGCATCCCTTTGAGACAGCTTTCTCTTGCATCCACAGTTACTCCTGTTGGATGTGGTTTGTCCTTTTTGGCGGTATGCGGACACTATCCTGGATACCATTGCTCTTGATACATCACAAAGACTTGCTGTCTTGGTTTCAGGTGCGCCAGCAAGATGCGCACCAACAATTTGTGCTATTTAAACCTTACTGGTGGAATGTGCAATCAATGAAGATTGACCACCAGGCTGGTCAAATTTAGCCATGAAACCTCAATCACTAAATTGTTTCAGTTGCATTGTCCTACCCCTGTATATATCATCAACAATAACATTTAGTGTGAGCACACACTTGGCAGGTGTGTTGATGGTTTTGTTGGTGTTTTACATTTAAATAAGTGCAAACGCTGCCACCTGAACCTTGCACGCCAAACAAAAGAACTAAGAACTAACTGCAAAGATGGATCTCTGCTCAGTGTCATTGGACTAAAAAAAGAAGTACAACATGTCATGTTTCAGGAAGGGAAAGGGAGCGAGGACTCAAGTGTAGGGAAAATGATGGGCTTTTATTAATATTAAAATAAAAAGCAAAACAAAGTACCCAGAGGGGTAGTTAACAAAAAGGGCAAAAAGAAACTAGACTGGGCTGGCAGGGAAGAGCAGGGCTGGACAAGGTGATTAACGACGATGAACAGGCACAGGACAGCAGACACGAGGAGACTATAAGCAGAAATAATTAACAAACAAACAGGTGACCCGAATAAACTAATAATGGGTTAACAAGGAGGGTGGGATTAGATGGTAGACAGGAGAGCACATGACACAAAGAAACAACACAAGCCATGTGCTCACGTAAAATGGGACTAGAACACGCAGCCAATGAGAGAACTTATTAACCGTGTGTTCACATGAAACACAAAACTAAAGCCACAATGTAAACACAAAGCCACGTGCTCTGACACAACACCAAGATGAGACAGAATGCAAGACATGAGTACATGATAAATAAAACACTGCACTCACACATGCGATGTGCATGTCAAGAAGAATCACAGATTTAATATTGCTGGTGAAACTCAGAATTTATTCTCTTCAGCAGAACCAAAAATGAAAAGTTTAACATTCAATGTTCATGAAGACAGAATCAGACTAGGCTGGTAGAACAGTTCAGGAGGTGGCACACACACGGTGACAGGCTTGTGGCGTAAAGAATGCCTGTGCTTAGTGGGTGGAGCAGCGTGACTAGACTCCACGCTCGGTGGAGGCAGGGGTGAAGGCAGGGGTGAAGAGATGTTGGTGGGCGGAGGATCGTTGTGGGTGGAATCTGAGCGCCACAAGAGATCGGTGGCGCGATATGACACCAAACCGCGGGCCTGACAGGGCAGAGGAGAGATAAACAAAGAAAGAGCGAGAACGAAACCAAAACTAGAATTCTCTGAGTCTAAATGATCGACGGGACACGATAGGACAGTGATTATACACGCGGATATTGAGTGAGTAACTTAAAGAACACACAAAGACGGTCTGACAAAAGACAAGGAGCCGAGAGGGATTAAATAGGGGATGAAATCAAGGAGCTACAGGTGACAACCCTAATCGCTAATGAAATAATAATAGGATAACAAGAAGGTGGGGAAGAGACATGCTGGCAACGGAGCACATGGCGAGCTGTCATAACAAAAAAGGCACGTGCTCTAGGAAAACATATAGACGACACACAGAGACAACAGTCACAAGCAGACAGGTCAGGACACACTCTCAACAGTCCATGTTCTAATCCCAGCACCAACCGATACCAACTAGACTGAGGCACTTAGAATCTAACAGCACGCCACTGACAAAACAAATACAAACACGAGAGCAATCGAGCACACGTGAACCGAGCCTCCTGAGTAGCACGCGCATGCTCGCTGCAAAGACACGAACACACAGCTCACTCGAGACCACGCATTTACAACATTTACGACAAGAGAGACAGACCAAGACAGGATAAGTGCCCGGCCCGAGAAAACTCAAGCCGAGCACGACATACAAGACAAGACAGGATTGGACTCTGCTACCAAAACAAGAATTAACAAGACCGAAGTGGATGCTCAGGGGCAGGAGCCATCACTGGCAGGCACTCTGGGGCTGGAGCCGACACTGGCGGGCACTCTGGGGCTGGAGCCGCCTTAAATGAAGATGCCTTCCTCTTCAGCCTCCATTTTGGGAGCGGGTTAACTCTTGGGTGTTGGTCATGGGCTGAGAGGTGGTGCTGTTGAGAGAGGTCCATTCCCCCTGCAGGATCTCCCTCTCCTTCCTGAGGCAGGCATACTCAACCACCTCCCAATAAGTCCATGTACCAAGTTTGTCCAGCTCCTCCTAATCGAATGGCTCATCCAATCCAGCCAGAAAGATGTGGATGAGGGTGTTCTCACTGAACCCAAGCCCCCGGACTGCCTCAAAGAGACCTTCAGTGAAGATGCCAAAGGGCGAGGGCTCTGCTGGTGTGGCAGTCCTCTGGCTAGGGGTTGGTCTTGGGGTCCTTCTTGCTGGGAGAGAGCTAGGCGCAGAAATAAAGCCATTTCTGCTGAGTCCTCTTCTAGCCAGTTCGTATTGTCACGTTTCAGGAAGGGAAAGGGAGCAAGGACTCAAGTGCAGGGAAAATTATGGGTTTTTATTAATAATAAAATAAAATAAACCGCAAAACAAACTACCCCGAGGGGGAAAACATTAACAAAAGAGCAAAAACAAAGTAGACTGCTCTGGCAGGAAAGAGCAGGGCTGGACAAGGCTGGACACGACAGGACAAGGAGATTAATGATGACGAACTGGCACAGGACAGCAAACACATCATGGACAAATATTACTCTGAAGTGCTCATTAGCACATAAATGACCACAAAATGTATTTACTTTTTTATATCACAGCATCTTCTGAAGGGTATGAGCATGCATTTTTTAGCATACAAATAAATGTACTTTTTATATTAAAATAAACAAAATGCAAGAGATCTTGCTTGATGAAAAGCTAAATAGCTTTGTTTTGTGTTTGTTGGCTTATTACAAAGCTCTGGCTCAAAAACCTTATGTACCGCAACCTGTCGTACCCCTGCTGATGCCTGCAAGTTTTAGGTTGCATTTTAAGACAGGATGGAGGTTAAAGGAAGGTGAGTGCCAAGAGGCTGTCAGTCTTCCATGTAGTACTTAACTTATCACTGTGACACACATTATTCAGTAAAGCTGACTTACCAGATTTTTTTTTCTACTAGAGGAAATAGTGTTTGTGAGCTAAAGGCATTTCTGAACAGGGAAAGCTTTTGTGTAAAACACTGTTAACATCAGGAACAACATACTCTTTAATTTTCTGAGGCAACAGGTACTGTTCTTGCCTACTCTTATACTCTCCCCTGTGGACCTATGCCTTGAAAGCAAAGATAAACAAACCTTAGAAACAGAAGGTTGAGATTTTCAGTTATGAAAATCAAAACTATTTTAAAATGGGGACATAAACGGCAGAGAACAAGGTGCATGGAACATTCAGGTGATCAGATCACATTCTCAGACATTACAATTCATAGCAAACAAGGAAAAGCGGAATCATAATATCAATTTAATAACCTATACAAGCATATATCTCGTTTGTCGTTTAAATACAACCCACAGGAGTGTTAACTTAATAGTGTGCCTACCATGAGTAATCCATAATAGAACAGACACATAGTCTTTTAGGGATGTAACAATTCACTCAACTCATGATTCAGTTAATGCATTTGAATTTCAATTAATGAATTTATTAAGGTCACGATTCGTTTTTTTCATTGGTTTTAACTAAATGAAATTGAAGACATTATACAGTAAATAAATGGTTTATTTTTATTGGATTGTTGCTAAATGTATTGTTTTATGAAATAAAACAAAACTGAAATTACATTTTTTAAACAAACTCCAAATCAAATGGTAAGTTACGCTAATAAAATAAATGTCTTCATAAAGGCTCTGCCTGTATACTGCATTTTAATTATGTTCATTCAAAAATGCAGCATACAGTACATGCAGCATGAGCAGTTTTTAATATACAGTGCTCAGCATATACGAGTACACCCCATTTTGAAAATGAATATTTTTATCCATTTCTCAGTGAATATGGGTAATATATATTGGTGCATTTGAACAAAATAGATTTATTAAACATATATTTATTAAAATAATATTTTAGTTACAGAACATCTTTAGAAATGGAAAGATAATACATTTAAATTCATGCAACATATTGCAAAAACAATTACAAACTACAACAATTTAACAAGCCTCACGGTGGCGCAGTGGGTAGCACGATCGCCTTACAGCAAGAAGGTCGCTGGTTCAAGCCTCGGCTGGGTCAGTTGGCATTTCTGTGTGGAGTTTTCATGTTCTACATTGTTGGCGATGAGGTTTCCTTCGGATGCTCCGGTTTCCCCCACAGTCCAAAGTCATGCGGTATAATAGGTGAATTGGGTAAGCTAAACTGTCCGTAGTGTATGTGTGTGAATGAATGAATGAGTGTGTGTATGAATGAGTATGAATGTTTCCCAGTGATGGGTTGCAGCTGGAAGGGCATCCACTGCGTAAAACATATGCTGGATAAGTTGGCGGTTCATTCCGCTGTGGCAACCTCAGATTATAAAGGGACTAAGCCGAAAAGAAAATGAATGAATGAATGAATGAATGAACATTTTAACAAAGTTGTATATATTTTTTGTTTCTCTTGATTTTTGCTATTTTTGAAAATTTTATTTCATATTTTTCCCTAACATATACATTTGGCCTACCAATGTTTTAACCATTATTGTAAGCTATTTTGTTAGATTAGCTCCAGATTTGGCTTCAGTACAGACTAAACCAATGTATACGCACAAATATAATATTGTAAAGCTTCCTATAGAAAATATTTATTTAAATCAGAGATTTGTGGGGGGGTGTACTCATATATGCAGAGCACTGTACATTAGACAGTATAATCTACATTTGAAGTGAAAACGATGAGATTTTGTGAAATGATTGGCCTATTACATAAAACATTTCTGAAAGAAATGCAGATTCACTCTGCCAGCAGGTGGTACTTATATGAGCAGCAGTGATATAGCCTGATCTTTTTCATGATAATGACAACCTGACTTAAATTATGCTAAATTCAAGCAATGGTCTTATGCATATAGATTTTTAAAAATATATTCCTTAGGTTCGTAAGTATTAAAAAGGTATTAAATAGAAATTATTAATAGGTTATTAAACTAAAGGTTTAATGTAGGCTACAAGGTTGTCATTCGACAATGCATCTCTAACAAGAGAGCATGGCACTCTGACCATGCGCAAATATGTTTATTATTTGGAGGGGTTTCTGACTGGAGGAAAATGCAACATGACTGAGCTTCAGCTTGCTAAATGAAATCCACGAGAGTTTGATAAGAAAGATCGCAATGGAATTATTTTTTTAATTGCCTCTGGGTGTCTTGCTTCACCTCATATTTTCTTTCCTTTTCTTATCTAATCAATGTTATGTCTTCCTGTCACAGTTTTATTTTTGACGTGTCCCATTTTAATTTCATAATATCATATTAATTTGTGCACTATAGCCCCTTGGTGCATTTTTTTTGATAATGCACAAAAAAAGAGTAAGAAAGAAAACAGTATTATTAATATGTGCAATATTATGAGGAGTATGAGTTTTCCACATAATAGATGTGAGATATGTTGAAAATGAACATGAAACGAATGACTTTAAAGAATGCTTATTTGACATGTTTCCTAATTTGCATATTGTACTGAGTTTAAATGAATGCAAAAAAGTATTTGCATTTGCTAATGTAAAAACAAGCACTATTCTAATGAACTCATCATATTTTTTGCTAGATTTGCAAAACATTCCTGAAATAATGAGTTTGTTGTTTGGATCTGCAAAACTTGAACAATGCTTTGCGCTTGACAAAATTAAAATGACAAAACTGCTATTATTTTTTTAAACAAATGTAATCACTTTTAGCTGATCTACAGTTAATTGTAAGGCCAAACTGGCAAGCGCTGTGTTTCTAATAACTATAGTGTGTTGGTGGAGATAAATGAATAATGGTTCGGTATGGTTATGGTATAACAGGAAAAATAACAAATTTTGAACAGGTAGAAGTGTTCTGTCACAATCAGCTGCAGAACTGAAGAGCATCTTGTGATGCAAAGTACAAAATAAACAACAATGAAAAATAAAACTTGATAATTAGGAAACTGTGTATTAAACTTTCAAAGATTAAGCTCAGCCCTCTGCTAAAATAACACAAAAACAATAATTGTGTATTAAATGTAAGATTCAGAACTTAAAAACTTTAATCTCTTTTAATGAATATGCTAGCACTGTGTCCATCATAACAGCAGGTGCAGTGGATAACAACTGTTATGTGTGTGTGTACAGAAGTTACTCACTTATTCACAGACTTACTTATGAGCTGAGAACCATGAGCATACCGTGATGGCTGGTTTTGTACCGAAATTCCTGGTTTTAGACCAAAATAATTTATTAGTATGGTGCTCAAACTCCCAATCAGACACACCTGAGCCAGGTAATCAAGCTTCCCAGGCACGAGTTTAGGCACCCCTGGTGTAAGGCCTCCTTTTACGTCCATTACGGCACAAAATCATCTTGGGAATGATAGATACAAGCCCTGCACAGTGACCAGAGGGGTTTTGAGCCATTATTCTTGGAGAATATGGCCAGGTCACTACGTGATGCGGGTGGAGGAAAATTCTCCTCAAAAACACCGTAAAGTGGCTCAATAATATTTAGTCTGGTGACTGTGCAGGCCATGGGAGATGTTCAAGCTCACTTTCATCTTCGTAAAACCACTCTGGCACCGCCTTCAGAATACAATATTTGAACTGTTGGGTGCACATGGTCCTCCAGAAGCACAAGTATTGGGCCTAGGGAATGCCATGATATTGCAGCCCAAACCATCACTGATCCAACTCCATGATTCACTCTGGGCATGCAACAGAGTGGTACGCTTCCTTGGGTCTTCTCCATACCGTAACTCTCCCGGATGTGGGAAAGCTGTGGTTTTATGTTTTTAATATACAATTCGGGTTAGCTCTTGGACATCCCTTTCAGATAGCTTCCTCTTGCATCAACAGTTAGTCATGTTGGATGTGGCTTGACCTTCTTGGTGTTATGCTGACATTACTCTGATATGTCACCCATAATGTTGTGTACATCATAATATTTTAAGCAAAACATATTTATATATTTAGTTTTATGCAAAAGTTTGGGCACCCCTCCATGGCTGCATAGTAATGTGCTTTTTCTTTATAAGAGTGTCACGGTCACAGAAGGCAGAGACGAAAGGATTAGTTTTCAGGGTGTTTATTAAAACACAGTGAGAATCTTCACACCGTAGTGCGAGCAGGCACACTGAAGAAAACAGTCAAGAAATGTAAACAGTCACTTCCCTTGGAATCGAGCAAACAGGTAAAAGGAGTTAGCCTTGATGATATCTGTTGATAGAAGACTTGAAAGAGGATCAGGATGAGCGCAGGGAGAGTATGACCATACAACGATGATTCCAGCCGACGAGTGAACAGGAAGGGTGAGTTTATATAGTGCGTGGGTGATGGCTGGAGCAGGTGAGTGTTGTTAGTGCACAGGTATTCGTGATTAGTAATCAGGTGATTGTGTGCGGTGTGTAGTGGATGGAGAGTGTGAATGGTGACTGGGGCTGATGGAACGTGCAGAGGGTGCGACAGTACCCCCCCCTCCACGGGTGACTCCTGGCACCCTAGACCGGTGGCGAGGACGACCACAGCCTCGGGGAGCTGGGCGATTGGAGTGTAGACGGTGGAATTCTTCGAGGAGAGTGGGTTCTAGGACGTCGTCTCGTGGTGTCCATGCCCTCTCCTCGGGACCAAATCCCTCCCAGTCTATTAGATACTGGATGCGGCCGTCCCGCCGCCAGGAGTCGAGAATCTCTTTGATCCGGTAGATGTTTTCTCCCAGGATCTCGGGTTGTGCTGGAGAGGGAGGCGGTTGCGGGTCTGTGGAAGGAGGAGGAACAGGGTCAGTGTAAGGTTTAAGGAGTGATACGTGAAAGGCTGAGGATATACATGAGTGAGGAGGTAAGTTGAGGCGGTAAGTGACAGAGTTGATTTGGGAGTGGATGGTGTAGGGCCCTATGTAGTGGGGACTCAGCTTCCTACAGGGCAGCCGGAGGCATATGTTTTGGGTGGAAAGCCATACCTTGTCCCCTGGGTGGTATACGGGGTTAGGTAACCTACGGCAAGTCCAGGTATTTTAGTGTTGGGCACAGTATGTCCGAAGGTAGCGGGAGATCTCCTGGATCTTTCGTTCGGTCTGGCCATTAGTTTGCAGATGGTAACCAGATGAGAGGCTGATGATGGTTCCGAGTAGCTGGAAGAATGCCCGCCAGACGCTGGAGATGAATTGAGGCCCACGGTCGGAGACAATGTCTTCAGGGAGATCGTAGTTGCGGAAGACGTGGGTAAACAATGTCTCAGCAGTTTCTAAGGCAGTAGGAAGTGCTTTGAGTGGGATGAGTTTGCAGTGTTTGGAGAATCGATCGACGACAACCAATATGGTGGTGTGACCTCGAGATCAAGGTAAATCCGTGGCAAAGTCAACCCCAATGTGGGTCCAGGGTCGGCAGGGAATAGGTAATGGTTGGAGTTTCCCTTCTGGAAGATGGTGAGGAGTAGTGGTAATGGCGCCGACCGAACACCCCCGAACATACTGGGAGACGTCCTTGGCCATCCCTGGCCACCAATATTTCTCCCGTAGGAGCAAGAGGGTTCGCCTGCTGCCCGGATGTCCTGAGCCGAGGGAGGTGTGCGTACTGTCGAGGAGGGTGAGCCGATGGCTGGATGGCACGTAAGTTAAGCCTTGGTGAAGTTCAAGAGGGGCTGGCTCCTCGAGGGTGGCAGTACAAATTTCCTCGTCCGCTCTCCACAGGATAGGTGCGAGGAAGATGGATGGAGGTAGTACGGGTTCGGGAGTGTCTTGAACGGGGTCAGGTGAATACAAACAGGATAAGGCGTCTGCTTTGCAGTTTTTATGACCAGGTTGATAGGTTATAGAGAAGTTGAAACTGGCAAAGAACAGGGACCAACAAGCTTGTCGAGTGTTCAGGCGTTGAGCATGACGGAGGTATTGGAGGTTCTTATGATCGGTAATAACTGTGAAAGGGAATTGTGCTCCTTCAAGCCAGTGCCGCCATTCCTCGAGGGCCAGTTTGATAGCCAATAGCTCACGATCTCCGATTCCATAGTTCTGTTCAGCAGGACTAAGTTTCCTTGAGTAATACGCACACGGATGGAGAGCTTTAGGTTCATCAGACCACTGAGAGAGCACGGCTCATACTCCTACGTCTGCCGCATCGACTTCCACGATGAAGGGCCGTGTAGGATCGGGGTGCTTGAGGATCAGAGCTGAAGTAAATTTACCCTTGAGGAGCTGGAAGGCGCGGTTGGCGTCAGAGCTCCAGGTGATGGTACGTCGTCCACCTTTGAGAAGAGATGACAGTGGGGCAGAGATGAGACTGTAGTTCTTTATAAACTGTCGGTAGAAGTTGGCGAATCCCAGGAACCGCTGGAGCTCTTTCACTGTTTGGGGTTCTTTCCAAGTAGCCACGGCCTCTACTTTAGTGTTCTCCATCTGAACCCCCACAGCGTAGATCACGTACCCGAGAAAGGAGATGGTGGATTGATGAAACTCACACTTCTCGGCCTTTGGATAGAGCTGATGTTCCCTGAGGCGACTTAGTACTTGGCACACATGAGTACGGTGGTCTTCGAGGTTACTGGAGTAGATGAGGATGTCGTCGATATAGACTATGACACATCGATGAAGAAGGTCTCTGAAGATTTCGTTCATGTAATTCTGGAACACGGAAGGACTGTTATCTAGCTCGTACGGCATTACCAGGTACTCATAGTGACCAGTAGGGGTAATGAAGGCGGTCTTCCACTCATCTCCCTTTCGAATACGGATAAGATTGTAGGTGCTGCGGAGGTCCAGCTTACTGAAGATACGCGCCTCCCGGAGCTCCTCAAGAGCTGCTGGGACAAGCGGTAGTGGATAAGCGAACTTCACCGTGGCCTCGTTCAGCACCCGGTAATCGATACACGGCCTGAGTCCTCCGTCTTTTTTCTTTACAAAGAAGAAGCTCGATGCGGCATGTGATCTGGAGGGGTCTGATGAACCCCTGGTCGAGGGCTTCCTGGATGTAGCTCTCCATCGCCTCATGCTCAGGACGGGAAAGAGGGTAGATACGACCGTGTGGTAACTTGACATTGGGCAGCAGGTCGATGCTACAGTCACAGGGCCGGTGAGGAGGGAGTAGTGTGGCACGCTCTTTACTGAAGACATCAAGGAAGGACTGGTAGGTGGATGGGATGTGTAGAGTGAGTTTCGTGTCTGGGTGATCCATTACCGTAGAGTGAAGGGGAAGGGATGGTCGGGTAGGAGTGGTCTTGTTTACTGGTGGGCTACTGGTGTGATCCACGCAGGCGTCGCTCCATCCCAGGATTTCTCCCGTGCTCCAATTTATGGTGGGTTGGTGCTGGATCAGCCAGGGTCGACCCAGCACCACGTCCACATTGGCCCTTGGTAATACTAGTAGGAAAAGTTTTTCAGAATGATGAGGAGGAGTGAAGAGTGTCACCTGGCAGGTCCGTCGGGTGATCCTGCCGTCGCCCAATGATGAGTCCTGTATGGTAAATATCTGATACCGGGTCTCGTTTATCACTGTGGGGATGCGGTGTTTGGTGACGAACTTGGATGATATGATGTTTCCGGCTGCTCCAGAGTATGGTTAGGGTGGATTGGATATGAGGAATATTGGAAACTGAAGGAGTGATGGAAAAGGCACTCACCATTGGATGAGGCGGACGAACTGGACAGCCTGAGAGGAGATGGGAAGCTTCTCCACAGTATAAGCAAAGTTTCAGTTGGACTCGTCGGTTGCGCTCTGCTGTGGTGAGGTGGTATGACTCGGTGATCATAGGTTCATCCAATCCAGGAGGTGATGGTGAAGGGTGACGATAACAAGGAGCATCAACTGTAGGGAGTGGCTGTGAGGAGTGATGGTACTGAGGTGGGTTGTAGTGGGAGAACAGGCGTTGAGGTGTTGGGAGATGCTGATAGCCTTCTTGATAAATATTTCCAGGTCCGTGCTGTCTTCATATATAACCATCTGTTTGCAGATGCTAGGTTTTAGTCCCTGTCGATAAGCGGCTAACAGCGCCACCTGGTTCCACCCACTACTGGCGGCGAGAGTGCGAAACTGGAGGGTGTATTCGTGAATGGGGAGATCCTTCTGATTGAGTGAAATGAGTTCGTCATGGACGGAGAGAGCTGTGAGTGCGACGCCAAACACTTCTTTAAAGTGCTGGGTAAAGGCGTGGAAGGAGTTTAGTACCGGGTTGTGAGCGTTCCACACCGCATCCGCCCATTGAAGTGCTTGACCCGTGAGGAGGGAAATCGTGAATGCCACTTTGGTGATTTCTTTAGGGAACAGCTGCGAGTTGGCTTCAATGAACAATGAGCACTGTAATACGAAGCCTGCACAGGCACTGGGCTTGCCGTCATAACTCGCAGGATGAGATAGGGGTGAGTTCACCATCGATAGGGGATTTGTATGAGCACCCGATGGTGCAGAGGAAAACGGTGGTTGATTCATTGTTGTCACTTCAGCAAATGAGTCGGTAGCAATCCCAGAAGTGTTAGCGTTAGCCTCCATAGAACTGGGAGTATTTGCAGGGCTAACAGGGCTCCTGTCATGGTCACAGAAGGCAGAGACGAAAGGATTAGTTTTCAGGGTGTTTATTAAAACACAGTGAGAATCTTCACACCGTAGTGCGAGCAGGCACACTGAAGAAAACAGTCAAGAAATGTAAACAGTCACTTCCCTTGGAATCAAGCAAACAGGTAACAGGAGTTAGCCTCGATGATAACCGTTGATAGAAGACTTGAAAGAGGATCAGGATTAGCACAGGGAGAGTATGACCATACAACAATGATTCCAGCTGACGAGTGAACAGGAGGGGTGAGTTTATATAGTGCGTGAGTGATGGCTGGAGCAGGTGAGTGTTGGTAGTGCACAGGTGTTCGTGATTAGTAATCAGGTGATTGTGTGCGGTGTGTAGTGGATGGACAGTGTGAATGGTGACTGGGGCTGATGGAACGTGCAGAGGGTGTGACAAAGAGAAGATCACCGTGATATGCCGTTCGGTCTTTAGAGAGGCTAGATAATGTCACGTTTTTCAGACAGAAATCCAGAGTGTAGCAGTATTGAGATGTGTGAAATTAAATTAAAACTGAAAAATAGGCTGTGCAAAGTTTTGGACACCCTTTCTTTTGTGTGGATTTCAAAACCTGTAATCACTTAATGCTGATTGATTACTGTTTAATGAAACCTGCTCCCTACTGTAAAATATGGTGGAGGGTCCATTATGCTGTGGGGATGTGTGGCAAGCACAGGTACTGAAAACATTGCCAGAGTTGAAAGTCGCATGGATTCCACCCAGTATCAGCAGATTCTTAAGAACAATGTTTGGGAATCAGTCAAGAGGCTGAAGTTACGCCAGGGTTGGATGTTTTTACCCAGAATTACCCAGAGCACAGTCCCAGATCTACCAAGGAATTCATGCTCAGACACAACTGAACATCATTGAAAATCTATGGATTGATTTGAAAAGGGCCGTTCACACTCAGCACCCATCAAACCTGACCGAACTGGAGAAATTTTGCAAGGAAAATGCCTTTAGCAAGAATTCAGGGACTTATCCTTGGCTGTTATATCAGATGTTATATCAATGTTATATCAGAATTGAAATGTTGCTTTTTCCATAGGGTACTGTATAAAATGCTGAAATGCTGCTTTGAAAGGCCAGCAGACTGTGACTTGCAATTATGATAGTTATCAGGGGTGCCCAAACTTTTGCATAAAACTGTGGAACTAGCAGATCTTAGTGCTGCATTTGACACTATCGACCACAATATCCTCATAGATTGCTTAAATTCTACAGGTGTCCAGAGACAGGCTCTACAATGGTTTAAGTCATACTTAACTGACCATTACCAGTTTGTCAATATAAATGGACAGCTTTCACAAACCAGGCCAGTAAACTATGGGGTGCCTCAAGGATCAGTTTTTGGCCCTTTGCTGTTTACGATATACATGCTACCCCTGGGAGACATTATTAGAAGACACGGGATCAGCTTTCACTGCTATGCAGATGATACCCAATTATATATTTCAACACAACCTGCTGAGACATCTGAGCTGTCTAAGACTGGATGACCAACAATTTTCTTCTCTTAAATTCAGACAAAACAGAATTATTACTTATTGGGCCTAAATCCTGTACACAGCAGATCTCACAACTCGACTTGCAATTAGAGGGATACAAAGTTAGCATTAGCTCTACTGTAAAAGATCTGGGCGTTATATTAGACAGCAATTTAACTTTTGAAAATCATATCTCCCATGTCACAAAAACCGCCTTCTTTTATCTGAGAATTATCGCTAAGTTACGAAATATGCTATCCATCTCAGATGCAGAAAAGCTAGTTCACGCTTGACTTCTAGGCTGGATTACTGTAATGCTCTGTTCACTGGTTGTCCAGCATCCTCTATTAATATACTTCAGCTAGTACAAAATGCAGTTGCCATAGTTCTTACCAGGTCTAGAAAATATGATCATATCACCTCAATTTTATCCTCCTTACACTGGCTGCCTGTTAAGTTCCGTATTGATTACAAAATATTGCTACTTACCTATAAAGCTTTAAATAATCTAGCTCTTGTTTATCTAACCAACCTTCTGTCTTGCTACAATCTAATCTTTAAGATCTCAAAACGCAGGGCTTCTGGTAGGACCTAGAATAGCAAAGTTGAGTAAAGGAGGTCGAGCCTTCTCATTTATGACTCCTAAACTCTGGAATAGCCTTACTGATAATGTCCGAGACTCAGACACAATCTCTCAGTTTAAAACTAGATTAAAGACATATCTTTTTAGTAAAGCATACACTCAATGCATCACATAACGGTATGATGCATGAGTGTGCTCCACACAGGTGAGCTGGCTTGACAACCACCTGTAGAACACACTCCTCCTGTCTTAATGCACCAGACATTGTGTTAGAAACTCTCATGTGGTTTACATGTTTGATTATATAACTGCTATTTTTATCTATAACGATTCATTTTTGCATCTTGTTTAAATACACTATGAACAGCAGCTACGCTAATTATTTTCTTTATTTTTTATTTCCACCTGGGGATACTCATCCCGAGGCCCCTACAAACTATGCAGCGCCATTGATGCAATCCTAGACCTGTGAAGAGATGATCCCAAGGTATCCTGGACCAGGCCGTATACTGAGCTGATGCTGTGGTCATGGAGGAATGGAGTGCATGAGACTGATTCCTGAAAGGCCACAGTGACAAACAAGTCTACGTATTGATCCTGTGGGCCAGCCTGACCTCCCGCCGGTGCCCTATCACACCTGCAGCTTTCCACGATGGACGTCCAGCTTCTCCAGCCTCCGGCGCCTAGACTGCAGCTTCACACAGGAAGTTTGACCAGAAGAATAATGATCGTGCCCAACAGAGCCTGGTTTCTCTCGAGGTGTTTTTTCCCTTCACTTCGTCAATTGGTGAAGTTTTTTTCCTCGCCACTGTTGCCACTGGCTTGCTCGGATCGGGACTTGTGGAGCTGCACTTGGATTTGCTCTTCAGTGTTTGAACATTCAGCAGTGAAACTTAAACCACACTGAACTGAACTAAACTGAACTTCAACTCTGAAATATGGACTTTACTAGAACATGTTAAGCTGCTTTGACACAATCTACATTGTAAAAAGCGCTATATAAATAAATATAGCTCCACCCAAACCTGAATCTCTTGTGTTTCTGGTATTTCCACCCAGCCCTGAATATCCTCTTACTCTGGTATTCATCCAGTAGTTACTTTCAGTCATGAATCTCATATGTCTCTGGTGGGTCAATGAAACCCTGAATTTCCTGTGTCTCCAGTGGTTCAACCCGGAATCGAAATAAAGTTTTCATCATTGCTAATTGTCCTGCCTGTTGAGTTTCCAGACATACCACTCAACCCCGCTTTCCTGTCTCCTCTTTCAGTGCATAAGTTTCGCTGGCTCTATCCAGCTTTTAAGCCCCTCATAAAAGCACTCCACTATGAATCGTGAATGCAGATCCTCTGGTGCTCAAGTCTCCTAGTCCAATCTAGACCTCTCAGTCCTGGAGTCCACTTTTGGCTTCTTAGTCCATCTGTCTCCACCTTGGGCAATTGTCAACCTGGCTTCACAGCAGTCATTGACATCTCTGGCTGTGCCTTGTCCCTCATTGCTCAAATTTCTTTGTCTCCAACTTAGTTATAGATTTTTGTGTTACCCCAGGTCTCAATCTCCTCTTTTTTAGCTGGGTCTCCATCACTATAATCTCTGTCAGTTGTTTCTCTGGAGTCCCAAGTCAAGGATTAGCCATGGCTACTTCCTCCATCGACTCCACCATGGGCCTTTTTCCTGACTGTATCCCACCTGGTTCCTTCTGCCATACTCTTTACATGATTTCTCCTACTGGCACTTTCTCCCTGTTTTTTGCCAACCCCTCAACAAGTCCTCACCCTCCATCCACCATCAGTGAATTTGGGTTGTTTTTTTTCCTAGGAGGTATATTGTCACACATATATTTGTTTGCGTAATGTTCTCTCATTCAGTATTTCTATTTTTGTTTGAAACTTGTTTACTTTGTTCCGTTTTTTTGTTTCCTTCATTACTTTGTTACTAAAACATATGTAAGCTGTTCTCGGTCTGTTCTCTTCTTTATTTTATTTGGCTTGTTTTCCTGTGATCTCCTGATTTATTATAGCATATTAGTTCAGGCGTTTCTGTTCATGCAATTACTATCGAGGTATAATGATAATCAGATGTCATAAAATATGCTTATAGTGTTGGACAATCAAATGGCAGCTAACAGTTCACTGGAAATAGCTAATCGAAGTCAGGAAGTAACTGTGCGTATAATAGACCAAGCTGTCTCCATTTAAAGTGTGGTAAACCTGTACGTTAATTACAAATTTAAGAGTTTTTTCCATATGTCAATTTAAATGAATTACCCTTGGTTTTTGGGTCACAATAGACCAGCTTGTCCTGGCCGCTGGCTTTTTGTGTGCTCTCTTCAATCTGGTCCTCATACATTTTGCCCCCGTATTTTGGCTCTGCAATTCATCACTTGACCTCATTAGCATGATGGTGGGGGAGGTAGAGTCGACTGCCGAGTGTCGCTCCTCGGGCCACATCACCTCCACAGGGAAATAGAGAGCCACTTCCCCTCTTAACCACAGGAAGCTGGAGCTTCTGGCTTTTCTTGAAAAGGAGAGTAAAAAGATTGAACAGCCATAGCATGTGCCCCATCTATCTTGCTCATAAGGAAAATATACTCTCCTGCCCCTCCTGTGCCAAACTCCTGTATTCCTGACACTGCTCTCCTATAGCTTTCTTGAAGATACTGCAAATGGCATTTTACTGGTTTAGCTTATATAACCCACACTCTAGACTCAACATTTCATGACAAGTAAATGCTGTTAAAGCCACCGCAGTGTCTCAGAGCAGGTGGAAGTCCTTCACTTGAGCTTTGACTGGTGTTTATTATATATACTGCATTATTATTGCTGGATAAAAAGCATGTTCCAAAAACAAATATAAAAAATGTAAAATGTAAAAAATAATAATAATAAAAATAAATAGATATATAGTAACAGATTAATACAGTATTTCTATAAATACTTATGAATTCAATAATTTACTTTAGTGTCATTTTGAAACCTTTTAATACATAAATAAAAAATAAATTGTATATATGTGACAGATAATACATTTGTTTTGTAAACTGCATTTACATAAAAAAAATATTGCAATATTTATTCAAGAATAATAATTATTTACTTGTTTTTAATTTGTTTTGCATTTAGTTTTGGATAAAGGATTAAAAAATATATTTTTAAATAATTTCATAAATTATCTATTGAAATTAATATGAATCCCAATACATTTTAAAATATGTAACTAATCCAACATATGGGAAGTGTTTGGATAAAGTCTGTTTATATAATTTACATAATTAATTTGCTATCTGTGTTGAGTAAATGCATTTGTTAAAAAGTTAAAAAATAATTAATTGATTCACTATTTATTACTATAAATTAAATAATATACAAAGCACTGTGTCAAAAGCATAAATGCTAAATAAATTATTTATAAAACTAGCATGTCATGATTATGCAACTTGTTTAAGCATTTTCCAAATACTTAAGTATTGAGGATAAATGAATACAATACATTTATAAAAATACATTTATATTTATAATGTATGTTTTATAAACAACACTAGAACTAAATATTGTACCCTTCAATCCAGTATAGAATCAAGAGCAAAGCAGTATGCTTATATTTAAGTCAATGCTCTCAACACCTAAATAATACAAAAAATGTATTCATTAAAACAAATGATTGACTCAACTCTTTCTAGTTCTGTTAATGAATATTCCATTGGATCTGATGACATATGGATACATGCATTTGTAATGAGCACAGTGCAAATATGGCAATATGTGGCAGCTCAATAATTTATCCCAAAACTTCTTTTGCCAATCTCTCAGATTTCACATACTGTTAGCATATTGCTTTTCTCTGTCAAAACACGTGCACCTTTAATAACATGGTCTTTTTGTGAATGACTAAAAGCAAACTTGCAAATAAAATTAGTTGTGAGCCTTTTAGATTTCAATGTTCTGTGAAAATCCTGAGAAGCTAAGTAAAATGAGGAAATTGAATTTGAGAGACAATTTAACATAATGGACATTATTTATGAAGCACAAGCAGAAAGAAATTCTGTGTAAATCGTTCATAAATCCATTCGTATGTAAATTGTCACATTCAATTTAATGGAACAATATATGTGCAAATTGTTTTATGTAGTTTTCACAGAAATTTACTCTGCTCCTGCCTCATGAAAGACTTCAACACAAAATCACAACATGAGAAATTGCTTATTATTTTAAAACGGAAAGCAATGAAATGCCCTATAAAAGTGTTTTGGGAAAATAAGTATTGGGCAAAAGCACTTTTCAGGACAGAGAGTGGGTTTACAGAACTTCAAATTGAGCATATACAGTACATGCCGAAAGTCAGAAATGATTTATTATGGATGTGAAAAAGATGGTCAAGGTGGTTAGTGAAATTAAAAGAATCTTCCCTGGCAGAGGACCTGGCAGAGCAGATGGTGGAGGTTCATGCTCTATACTGTCCTCCAGCTACACTCAGTGTGTTTGTGTGTGCATCTATTGGTGTGAGGAGGAATTGGGAAGGAGAAATTGGATTGCTCTCTATCTCTCTAAAACATATGAAAAATGTTCTTTCCAAAAGAACATATTTTTCCCCCTTTATAGTGTACGACATATTTTTTATTGATTAAATTTCTTCTTTTTTTGTCTATATTACCTTTTTAAATGTTTTTTGTTTATTTTCTTATGCTCATTTAAAATGTATTTGCTCCAAACTACAATAAAAAAAGCTTTTTCAAAATTTCAAATAAAATCATTTCCAAGTGCTAGAGTCATGTCCTGCCTACTTTTATTTTGACATGTATGCTTCAATATCAAATGTTTAAATTTGCTTCATTTTTGATGGTTCTCAGCTCCACTTGCTTCACTAAGTGAAGTTTATTTATAAACTAATTTCGAGAGGATCACGTGCTTATGATTGCTGCGGCTGGTCCCGCATTATCCAATTCATGATTCACCAATCAGACGATTCCTAAGCCACTATAAATACCCTAAGTTTCATATTACAGCCATCTTCGTTTTGAAGAATCCCCCCTTCCACCCCTACTCCTCCTTTTCTAGATGGGTGGCACGGTGGCCCAGTGGTTAGCACTGTTGCCTCACAGCAAGAACGTCACTGGTTCTAGTCCTTACCAAGCCAGCCGACGTTTCTGTGTGGAGTTTGCACGTTCTCCCCGTGCTCACGTGGGTTTCCGCCGGGTTCCCCGGTTTCCTCCCACCGTCCAAAAACATGCAACTTAAGTTAATTGACTAATCCAACTCTGCATCTAGACATGCTCCTAGTAAGTAGTCATCTCAAGAGCAATCACTATCTGTTCATTGGCTACTACAGCAGGGGAGTTCTCGAGATCTACCTGAGCTCAAACTCCCCTCTCGCCTTGCAAACGGGAGGGAGCCCCGCGCTCGAGGATCTATGAGCTCAGGGCTCTCTCCCGGGACAGCATGCCAAACAAGCTTTATAACCAATCATCAGCTAAGTGTGAACTCTTGAAAGCGGTCTTCAATTTGCTCTGCATTGGTGATTCTTAACTGCACTTGCTTGCCAATTACCAAGTGAATCACCAATGAAGTGTTCTTTGGTCTGCTCCATTTTAGTGGTTCTCAGCTCCATCTGTTGCATCTTAGTGGTCTTCAGTATATTTTGTCTTGATGGTCTTCAGCTTTGCCTACTCCACAGAGGTGATCTTTGCTTTGATCTGCTTCTTGGTGGTTCCAAGCTAAGCCTACTTTATGGTCACTACTTTAAGTGTCAGTCTGCTTCACCTTGGTGGATCTCATCTTAGTCTGCTCCACCTTGGCGATTCTCATCTCAGTCTGCTGCACTTTGGTGGTTCTCACCTTCATTTGCTTTACCCTAATGGTTCTCACCTTTATCTGCTCCACCTTCGTGGATCTCACCCCAGTCTGCTCCACCTTGGTGGTTCTCACGTCAGTCTGCTCCACTTTGGTGGTTCTCACCTTTGTCTTCTTCACCTTAATGGTTTTCACCTCTGTCTGCTCCACCTTGGTGTTTTTTTGCTCAGTCTGCTCCACCTTGGTGGTTCTCGCCGCAGTCTGCTTCACCTTGGGGGTTATTAGCTCAGTCTGCTCAATCTTGGTGGTTCTCCCCTCAGTCTGCTTCACCTTGGTGGATCTCACCTCAGTCTGATTCACCTTGGTGGTTCTCATCTCCGTCTGCTCCACCTTGGTGGATCTCACCTCATTCTGCTCCACTTTGGTGGTTCTTTGCTCAGTCTGCACCACTTTGGGCGTCCTCAGCTCAGTTTGCTTTGCTAAGTGATTTTCAATCTGCTCTTCCTTGGTGGTTCTCATCTGATCTTCATACAGTAGTCAGCAGCTCTGGTTGCTCCACTGAGGTGGTCTTTAGACCCATCTGTTCCACTTTTGTGATTTCCTGCCTTGTCTGGGCTGCCATGATCACCTTCAGTTCCACCACATCTTCCCTGACACTACCAGATCTACCTACGTCCTCTTTCACACCTCTGATAAGCATCTTTTTCAACTCCTTCTTGAACAAACCTAATAAGCAACACGTTAGGCAAAAATACTTTTATCTTAGTAGATGTCTTATACCCTGCTCCTGGGGACCCACTATCCTGCAGTTAAGCTTTAACCCTTGTTAAACAATAGATACATGTAGGTATGCTGAAACAGGCTGGAAATAACCTTTGCAGGACGGTGGGTCCCCATGAGCAGGTTTGAAAACATCTGGCCTAGTTTATTTGCAATAAAGACAGCAGTAACTAGGCAAAAATGTATTTGACTTCAGTGCTCCATTTTCAACTCCTTCACCTGACTTTCAGTGGCAAATCTCAGCAATCGGTAAGTTCTCTGTAGTGGTCTTTAGTTCTGTAAGCTCCACCGGGCTCTTACAGTTCTGGCTCACTCTTCAGATAATTTTTCATCTCATGGGCCTGGTACCTCTTCTCTCTCTCTCTGATCAACCTCCAGCCCACAGGCTGTAATGAAATGAACATGCTCATAAGAATTTGCAGAGACTGTGCATTAAAAAAATGTTGTAATTATTAGTTTGCTTTGTAAAACCTAAATGTTTCATTTGGAGCGACGGGTGTACATTTTGTTTTCCCTGATTATGCCAACGACCACAGTTTCTGGTAAAAAGAAAATTTACTGTAGAAATACTGTAAGTCACCTGCATCTTTGCTAGAGGGTTAGTACATTTAGCTTTAGAGTGCCCCCTGTAATAAGTTCAAGGAAACACTGGTTGAAAGTTATAAGCAAATTATATTCAGTAAGACTATAACCATAGTGCAAACCAGGGTTCTTCATCGAGGACAGAAGGGTGATAGAGTAAATTATCTCTCTCATCACCTACTTCAAAATCACTCATCCAGCCATCCCATCCTCCAACATCTCACTCACAGTCTGACAGCCCAACACCATATCTGTCATGGTTCATGGATCTGTTTTCTTCTTTTGTTGTTATGTCTGTCGAGTGGGTGTGTTTGTTTACCTTTCTTTTACAGCATGCGTATCCAGTCAGCTGACTCATCAGTGCGCACAGCTGCAGCCTGTTACTACTGGCTATATAAGACCTGGCTTTTTACCTTTTGGAATTCAGTCATTCATGTTGTTATCTTGTGTTCCAGGTCTTGCCCAGCTGTCTTGTTGGATACGTTACTTTGCATGCTCAATGTTTCTGGTCATGCTGGCATTCTACAAATCTTGTTATTAGTTCTGAACCATCTGTAATAAACTTTTACTTGCAATTGGATCCTGTTTATTTTCTCCTTCTTTTGTGACAGAACAACTGAATCAAATCATAAATCCAGGGAGTTTGCCAGGGCTCACAGAGTTTCTTACCCATGCTAATTCACGCATGGATCAAGCTGGGGCACAGATGCTCAACAACAATGATGCCTTAAGAACTCTCGCAAAACAGGTTTCCGAACTTACAGTAGTGCAGCTCCTTCAGGCAGAAAGACCTCCGGTGGAATCCTCCATAGTCAATGTGTCAGCAGTCAAATCAGTACCAGTATTCACAGAGCCTCGTCTACCCACACCTGTCTTTTACTCTGGCGAGCCCGAACTATGTTGCTCTTTTCTAACCAAATGCTCACTGTTTATTTCACTTCAGCCCTCATTCTTTCCCACGGAGGCGTCCAAGGTCACCTTTGTCATCGCACTGCTCAGTGGCAAAGCGGTTTTGTGGGGAATAACCATATGGGAAAATAAAACTTCCGTGCTGTTCATAATTTTCTGCGTAATTAAAGAAAGTTTTCGATCAGGCTGCAGTGGGTAGAGAAGCGGCCCGCTTGCTCGCGGAATTACAACAAGGAAAGTGTGGCTGAGTATTCCATACAGTTTAGCACGCTGGCGGCGGAGTCCCAATGGAATACGGTGGCTGAGTGGGATGTCTTCCTTAACAGGCTGGTGGATCACATCAAAGGCGAAATTTTTACATTGGAACTTCCTAAAGCTTTAGATGACTTGATTGCACTGGCTATGCGAGTTGACTCTCGTCTCTGTCACAGGAATCAGTGCCATTGCATCGTTATAACCACGCCCTTCACAAGGGAATCCTAACTGAGGAGGAGCCTATGCAGATGGGTCG
Source organism: Danio choprae (assembly GCA_903798125.1). Taxonomy (NCBI): domain Eukaryota; kingdom Metazoa; phylum Chordata; class Actinopteri; order Cypriniformes; family Danionidae; genus Danio; species Danio choprae. The sequence continues at coordinate 4,001,331 of CAIGQW010005871.1, forward strand.
CTCTCGACTGTCTAAAGCAGAGAGTAGTCGACACTTGAGTCAAGGTCTCTGCCTATATTGTGGGGGTTCGGGGCATCTGGTTCTTCACTGCCCAGTAAAAGAGTCAGCCCGTCAGTAAGTAAGGGGTTACTGACGGGCAGGGTAACACAAAAAAACTCTCTTGCAGCTACGCTCTTGGAAGTCAGTCTGGTGTTTTTGGATGGAAAATTTGAGACTCAGACACCCATTGACTCTGGGGCGGAGGGGAATTTCATTGATTATATGCTTGCTACAAAACTTAAGCTTCCTTTAATTCACCTATCTAAACCTATCTCTGTTCAAGCCCTTAGTAGTTCACCTCTTTTTTTGATTACCCTTTTCACGGACAATATAAGACTCATCACCTCGGGTAATCATTCTGAAAATTTTTTTTTAACAGAATCACCACACACACCTGTGGTCCTGAGACATCCTTGGCTGACGCCTCATAGTCCCCAAATTGACTGGAGGAAAATTCTGTGAGAGTTGTCATTTGTCTTGTCTTTTGTCTGCCCGTTATAACGTTTCTTGTCCTATCTTACAGGAGGAGAGCATGGATCTAGCTAACGTACCACCTGAGTACTTAGACCTGAAGAGAGTGTTCAGTAAGTCTCGAGCTGCTTCTCAACCTCCTCATCGTCCCTATGGCTGTGCCTTAGAGTTATTGCCAGGTACGTCTCCGCCCAAAGCCAAACTTTATTTGCTCTCTATTCCAGAGAGGGAGGCTATGGAGAAATATATTTCTGATTCTCTAGCAGCTAAGATCATTCGCCCTTCTTTATCACCGGCGAGGGCAGGAGTTTTTTTGTGAAGAAGAAAGATGGTTCTCTCCGTCTCTGTATTGACTATCGAGGGCTGAACAGCATCACGGTAAAGAATACTTATCCTTTGCTGCTGATGTCATCGGCCTTCGAGCGTCTGCAGGGGGTGGCCTTCTTTACAAAACTGGATCTCCATAACGCGTATCATTTGGTTCGCACAAGACAGGGCGATGAATGGAAGACTGCCTTTAATACCCCTAGAGTCCAACGCTCCCGCAGTATACCAAGCATTCGTCAACGACGTGTTAAGAGATATGATAGATCAGTTCATTTATGTCTACCTGGATCACATACCAATATTTTTTTCTTTTCTCCAGGAACATGTACAACATGTCAGGCGACTGCTTCAGAGGCTGCTAGAGAATGGTCTTAATGTCAAGGCGGAGAAATGCGTATTTCATGCAGAGTCTGTCCACTTTTTAGGGCATATCGTGTCAGTCGAGGGAATGTGCATGGATCCAGAGAAGACCAAGCTGTGGTAGATTAGCCAACCCCAGATTCCCACAAGGCTCTGCAGAGGTTTCTCGGTTTCGCTAATTTTTACTGACATTTAATTCGCAGTTTCAGCCAACTGGCCGCACCTCTGACTGCCTTAACCTCCACCAGGACAGCGTTCAGGTGGTCTAGCGCCAGTCATTTTCTAAACTGAAGAGCTGTTTCATTTCAGCTCCCATCCTGATTGCCCCTGATCCATCCCGGCAGTTTGTGGTGGAGGTTGACACTTCAGAGGTGTCTTTCTAGCGCTGAACATAATTATGATATTGGCAATAGAGAGTTGCTGGCAGTCAAGTTTGTGCTGGAGAAGTGGCAACATTGGTTGGAGGGTTTAGGGGTTCCTTTCATAGTCTGGACCAATCACAAGAATTTGGAATATATTAAGACCGCTAAAAGATTAAACTCGAGGCAGGCACTGTGGGCATTATTTTTCGGTCGTTTTGATTTTTCCATCTCATACCGACCAGGCTCTAAGAACGTTAAGCCTGATGCATTTTCTCACATTTTTGACCATTCTGAGCGCACGCCGACTCCTGAGTCCATCATTCCCAGCAGAATGGTCATCTCTGCTGTTTCTTGGGAGACCGAGTCGAGAGTTCGCACTACTCTTGAAAGGATAATGCCTCCATCCGAGTTTGAACCGGGTCGGTTATTCGTGCCAGAGTTTTTACGGTCTGACGTCATCCGGTGGGGTCATTCTTCTAGATTAGCTTGCCATCCAGGGGTAAATTGTACTTTATATCTGATTAAACAAGAATTCTGGTGCCCACTTATGGCTCGTGATGTGCGCGATTTTGTTTTGGCTTGCTCTATCTGCGCTGTTTCTAAGACTTCTAATCGTTCACCTTCTGGGCTGCTCCAGCCGCTGTCCATGCCCATGCCATGCCTGGTCCCACATTGTGCTAGATTTTGTCACTGGACTCCCGCCTTCCAGTGGTATGATGGTTGTTTTGACCGTGGTGAACCGGTTTTCGAAAGCAGCACATTTTATAGCTCTGCCCAAATTACCCTCAGCCAAAGAGAGAGCTGTTGCTGTGATTGATCATGTCTTTCGTATTCATGGCCTCCCAAAAGATGTGGTTTCAAATAATCTCCAAATTCTGGAAATAATTATGTCATTTACTAGGGGCCATGGTCAGTCTTTCTTCTGGTTTCCATTCTCAGAGTAATGGTCAAACAAAGAGAGCCAATCAGGATCTTGAGCGTACATTAAGATGTTTGGTTTCGCCATTGATACGATCCAAGACCTGTGAAGAGATGATCCCAAGGTATCCTGGACCAGGCTGTATCCCGAGCTGATGCTGTAGTGGTCATGGAGGGATGGAGTGCATGAGAATGATTCCTGAAGGGCCACAGTGACAAACGAGTCCTCGCATTGATCCTGTGGGCCAGCATGACCTCCCGCCGGTGCCCTACCCACATCTGCAGTTTTTCCACGATGGACGTCCAGCTTCTCCAGCCTCCGGCGCTTAGACTGCAGCTCCACACAGGAAGTTTGGCCAGAAGAATAATGATCGTGCCCAGCAGAGCCTGGTTTCTCTCAAGGTTTTTTTCCTCCTTTACTTCGTTAATTGGTGAAGTTTTTTTTTTCCTCGCCACTGTTGCCACTGGCTTGCTCCGGTTGGGACTTGTAGAGCTGCGCTTTGGTGGATTTGCTCTTTAGTGTTTGAACGTTCAGCAGTGAAATTCAAAAAGCACACTGAACTGAACTGAACTGAACTAAACTGAACTTCAACTCTGAAATCTGGACTTTACTAGAACATGTTAAGTTGCTTTGACACAATCTACATTGTAAAAAGCGCTATATAAATAAATTTGAATTGAATAGTTCTGAACCATCTGTAATAAACTTTTATTTGCAATTGGATCCCGTTTATCTTCCCCTTCTTTTGTGACAAATATCAGTCTCCTTTAATTGATCAGAGGATACTAACAAAGTACTTAAACTAGCTAGCAATACATCAATGTAAAATGCTTGAGAGGACATACATTCTATCAGCTACTGATAAGCAGAAAAGTGCAGGCAACCACTATCAGCTTCAGGTACGGATCTGATAAAGTTAAGAAACTGGTGTGAGTGTATTCAAAGAGAAAAGTCTTATTTTACATGATATATTGATATATGAGATACTGGTTATGGCCGTTGTGTTGTGTGACATCAGGTAGTTTTGTTGACAACTGGGTAATGACTGCTCTCAGCCAGGGAATTACCATGAATGCCAAAACACTGCATATAGCACCAGCCGAACTCACTGGGGAATAGGAAGGCATGATTAGCATGCTGTCTTCAGAGTGCCTGTTTGTAATTAGAATCTTTATCTGTAAACAAACAACCTGCTTATGTTTTTCCCTTCTTAAACTCCATGTTTTCTACGCTAGAGGAAATCTCATATGTCATGTTCAGACCTTCACTCCATTTTTATGTTCACCTTGAGGATATCCATAAAAAGAGATTATTCTATTCATATTTTCGAAGTGTTTTGCATCGACAACCAACCTGATCTTACAAAAAAGTATATAAAAGCAATTAAGCAAAATCGTTAGCTTGCACCACAAACAATTTAACAATGTTCAATAAAAATGTTTATTTGATATAAACATAACAAACTGTTTGTCTGAATTGTAACAATTGTGGCCGATTAGACACATAATTATTCTGCTTTTATTCAACAAATAATACATCTCAACTTACTCTACTCAGGAAAAGACTGGATGATCAGTTGTAATCCGATTCCAAGGTATTTATGACACAAAGGAATGCTCAGAACTGGACACACAGAGAACTTCTATAAGCTCCTTGCTTAAGACTGATGCTTTTAATGTAAACTTTTTTTTTCTTTATATGTAGTCTTTATATGTAGTTTATATGTGTTTTGCAATAAGTCTCTTGATCATGTATTAATATTATGATTGTAATACTTCTGCAATCAATGTTTAACTCAGCTAAACAAGATTATAGATGGTGTATGTTCATGTCCCTGCAAGACTAATTTGATGTACTGAATGATTGTTTACATTTTATGTTAATACGTGTGCAACATATTAACATTTTAAGAAACGTAAACATTACTGTTTTGGCTTACACCCAGAATGCCTATGCAAATCACCCCGCTTTGGAACAAAGACTATAAAACATGCCTCGGGGGAGTTAACTTCTCATTGGTCAACTTGGCTCCGGTGGGTGGGTACAAAACCATCCTTATAAAACCTTGTTAACTAAGGCCACCACCCAGACCAGAGAAAGAAGATAAACGCAATATCACACTTGTTGAAGTGCGATATGGCTGTATATCATCACTAATGGGACCCAACACACGCCTCCCACCAGATACAGCCATATCACACTGCTACTCGTGTGATATTGCTCACACACACACACACACACACACACACACACACACACACACACACACACACACATGTATATATATATATATTTGTGTGTGTGGACAATGCAGTTCCAACCTTCCAGTTCCATATCGATAAATTCTTCAATACGTATTTGTTGCATTTTTTTATTCAGTATAATAATAAAAGTAACTTTTTAATAAATTACCAAAACAGGAGGAGCATTTTTTTGTTTTGTTTTTTTGTTTTATTTGTTTGTTTTTTGTTTTATATGTAATGTAAATGATATATTGCACTAAATTGTGCAAAAAACTTCCAAGGAATTGAATCCCTAGATTCAAGGAATTAATTAAATGATAAAATGTATATGTATAATGCATAGTAAATGATTTAGTAAAACATTTTTGTTTTAAAAATTCATTTGCTAAAGTTGTGATTGGATTGACCAAATTTAGACAGGTGGAAAAGTCATTTCTGTCACTGTGTGTTGAAGACTTACATTAAATATGCAAACCAATAATAATAATAAAAAGTAAAAACTAATTTAGAGTAAAAATCTAAACTTTTTAGGAAGCTTCATCCAGAAATGTGCCATTTTGAGTGGGTTTGACACATCTGCATTTCATCCTGCCACAGTAATCCAACCAACGCTTTTGATTTTAGTAGGAGGTGTTACTACTGGTGGGTTGACTGTGTCCTTCACTCAAGATGAAAAAAAAAAGTTTTCTGCCAAGATACCAGCCATAACCCTCAGTTCAATTTTAGACACATTCGCATTCCATCAGTTTCCCTCAGGCATCTGTGCCTTATCAATGAATGTCAGAGGCTTTGTCGGTTGGCGTACTAATGTGCATTAACCATGGTGACATTGCCTTCAAGAAGACTGCTGCTTTGTCTCTGTCTCTCACTCTCCCAGAGCTCCCATATATCTCTGCACATTAAAACACAAATCATCCTTTCATTTGTCTTTGGTTTAGAGGCATCCGTCAGTACAGATATGAAGCAGACTTATGGGTCTTTTTGTAAGCTGCACTATATAGATTGATACCTCAAAATAGTCACAAAATGGCAGCGCTTATTTAAGTTGACATTGATCGAGTGAAATTCAACTCTCACTCAAAGCATTTACTGAAAATGAAAGTATCAAACATATGACCTGACAATCAACTAGTTGGTCAATGAAAAAGAAACATTAGGCTATTAAACCCTGGATTGGGAGCAACATATTGCAGCCTATGTTATTCAATGGCATGGTTGCTGAGCATCAAAAAGGGGAAGAAAGGCGATTTAAGGGAGTTTAAACATAGAATGATTGCTGTTAAAAAATATTGAGTATGTTTTTTTGGGTGAAAATATCTGGTTGATGCCAGATGTCAGAGGAGGAGAATGGCCAGACTGGTTCAAGTTGATAGAAAGGTTAAAGTAATTCAACTTGAAAAAAGGTTTATGAGTCTCGATTTCTGTAGTTACATTCAAATGGTAGTGCTAGAGTTTATGGATTCATCTTATTTCATATCAACAGGCTTCAGGTGGTGTGGAAAATATTTTCATGGCACATTCTGGGCCCTTAAGTACCATGCACACAATGTGCCCATCTTGTGATGGCTGCTTCCAACAGGATAAGAGGAACTTTCTTTTAAGGTTAGTTCTCTACTTCTGCTAGTTGGTAGTGTTTTGGATCCTTACCACTGTCACCTCTGGCTTACTTGGTTGGGGCAAGTGGAGCTGGTCTTCAGTGGATTGGCCCTCAACAGTGACATTTGTATTAAACTGAACTAGATCAGATATAACTGAGCTAGAGTTACACCAGCATTCTTTTGTACGACAACTTACCAGCCCGTCTGACTGTCCAAGCTGCCAAGCTATTGTTATGGATTTTTATTATCTATAGATTAAAAGAGTTATATAATTAAGATAGCTTGACTTGAGTTTACTTTACTCAAATGACCTTTAAAAGGCAACAGATCAGAATTCAATAGAGCACCTTTGGGGTGTGGTGGAACAGGTGATGGACATCATGGAAATCCAGATGACAAATCTGCAGCAGTTCCACTATTTTCTGAACCAGATAAGCAACATATAGTGTTACATCAATATTAATTAGGTTCCCTGAGTCGTGGAACATATTTTCCTGGCCGAGTACAGGCTCTGTCTCTAGAACATGAATCATCCTGGTGAAAAAGAGGCATGAGGATTGTGTTGAGTATCTTGCTGAAATCTATGCTACTACCACACTACAGTAGCAAGGTACGCATTTTAAAGTTGCCAGTGAGTGCATAAGCTATATACAGAATATTATACCATTCCACACATTTTTTGAACTGAAGTATCTATGTACAGTATCCTGAATGGTATACGCTCTTGTCTTTGTTCCACACTTACTATATCACTGCACACAAGCACTTCTCCTGAATATCAACTTGAGATAAGTGCAAGGCCAGCAGAGTCCTTGACTGTGTCTGAGGCAGTATCAGCTCAGCTCTAGCGTTCACCTGGAGAGGAGAACAGCTCGATGGGAGCCTGCCTGCTGCAGGATGGATGGCCAACCCTTTCTGCATCTGCTTTACCTGCAAGAGCAAGGTGGAATAGTTCTTGAGGGAACACAACTGGGGCAAAGACACCAGGCAATGTCACCCAAGCACATTTTCAAATGTACAATGCACTTTCCAGCCAAGTTCTTATCATCAGCACTTTATCAAAAGTGCTTCATTAGAGTTAATATTGCGCTTTTAAAAATAATATCCTCAGCTCCTATGAACTGGAACTCCAATTACAGAGAAATCTCTCTTTCTCTCTCTCTCTCTCTCTCTCTCTTTCACTCTCTCGGTGTGTGTGTGTGTGTGTGTGTGTGTGTGTGTGGGTGTGTGTGTGTGTGTGTGTGTGTGTGTGTGTGTGTGTGGTTACTCTGAGGAACAGCAGCCACTTTTGTGCTTAATTAATGATTCCTCCCATTACAGTAGGTCCATTGATGCTGGGGTGTTTCTTCTTTTGCTCTCACAGTTCTGAACTTGAAAATCTTTGGTCTTGTTTATACTGCTTTCAGGTTAAAAGCTTTACGACCCACGGTGTAATAAGGAACATTAAAATCATACAGCTTTAAGATGCTTTGATTTATCTGCAGCTTTACAATCCCTCTACATAATTCCCTAAAAAGTGCACATGTACCTTCCCTTGAGCATTTTTAAAAGTATTCTGGTTAACATCCCCTGAGCAATTGGATCTTACAGAAAGCTTATAATTGCATCAGCATTCAATGGCTGTACTTTAAGAGAGTGGGGTCTTAATGGTATTTTGAGGGCTGCTTCTTGAAGGATTAAGGTTAAATTTCAGTGACCTGCTCAATTAGTTGTGGTCTCATATGCTTTTGTATGTTGGCAAGTGCATTACATTTTTTTAATCACCTATCCAAAAACTAATTCCAATCTTTACATTTTATTGACTGAGCAGCGTTATATTAGTGTTGATGTAACAATCCAACAACACAGATAATTTACAGAAATTTTGCTGAAAGTTGTTGAATAAAACGAGTGATTGGCAGCATTCAGATATGCATATTTCCCTTTCTATGCAGTAGGCAAAAAAACAAACAAACAAACAAACAAACAACAACAAACTGATTAATTTAGGAGGAAACAAAAATCTTTTTCAGTGAGTCTTTCAGTTTACCTGGTAAAAAATTTAGCTTTTCTTACTTAGATTTTCAGTCTTAATAAGTCTAAATAATAAGTCGAAATGAAGTTTGACTTTTCCCTTAAAACAAGCTAAATAATCTACCAGTGGGGCAAGTAAAATGAACTTAAATTAAAATAGATTATTAACACTTAAGGGGGCCTCACGGTGGCGCAGTGGGTAGCACGTTCGCCTCACAGCAAGAAGGTCGCTGGTTTGAGCCGCTGGTTTGAGGTCAGTTGGCGTTTCTGTGTGGAGTTTGCATGTTTTACCAGTGTGGGCGTGGGTTTCCTCCGGGTGCTCTGGTTTCCCCCACAAGTCCAAAGTCATGCGGTATAAGTGAATTGGGTAGGCTAAATTGACCATAGTGTATGTGTGTGAATGAGAGTGTGTGGATGTTTCCCAGTGACGGGTTGCAGCTGGAAGGGCATCCGCTGCGTAGAACATATGATGGATAAGTTGGCGGTTCATTCTGCTGTGGCGACCCCAGATTAATAAAGGGACTAAGCCGAAATGAAAATGAATGAATGAATGAATTAACACTTAATTTTGAATTTTTATTTCTGAAAACAAAACAATATGACTTATTTAGAAAATGCTTGTTTATTTAAGATTTTCTTTTAGATATTTGGACTAGAAACAAGACAAAACTCCAAAGAAGAATTTATTGTTGTTTTTTTTTCAGGGAAAATGTTCAAAAATGCTGACTCTATTTATTAATAAGTCACTGAATTGTTCATTTAATCACTTCGTACAAAAACCTTTTTCATTTAGGAGTGACACAATTTGAATCATTCACTCAAGGAGAATGTTCAGAAAACTCATGTATTTGATAAACCTTTTTCGTTTCTCAGAGAAAAGCCCTGTTGATTTTGCAGTGGTTTTGTTTGGAATGATTTTGTTGGTGAACCAAAAAATAAAATACAAAACTTGTTATTCAAACTAACATTACTTTTTTAACATTACAGTTATTATTGAAAATGAGTTTTTCTTACATTATTGGCAAAATTAATTTAATATTAGCTGTAATGTTTTGAAAAGTAATGTTAGTTTGAATATCAAGTTTTCCCAGGGATGGGTTGCAGGTGGAAGGGCATCCACTGCGTTAAACATATGCTGTATAAGTTGGTGGTTCATTCCGCTGTGGCGACCCCAGATTAATAAAGGGACTAAGCCGAAAAGAAAATGAATGAATGAATGAATGAATATCAAGTTTTATTGATTATGAAACGTATAATCAAACAGGACTATGCTATAATTAAAAAATAAATAAATAAAACAAAAATAACAATAAAACTGACTAATTAGATGATACCAGGCCTTTAGATAGTAACGCAGCTGTAGAGTGGAGGGTTTGCACAGTTCACCTTTCCTCTAAGCTGACAGCGTGCTCTCATGGCCACATCATTAGAATTAGATGAGCTTAATTAGCAAGTCTATGCATATTAAAGAGCATAATGTAACAGACCAAACAGTTTTGAAGCATAGCATGCGACTGGCATTGCAGAAACAACTGGCAAGTGTTTATCTAGGGTTTCACACAAGGCAAAGTGTTTGAGTCAAATTACCACAAAGCGTTAAGTGCACAGACAACTTCTAAGTCGGTGTTTGCCTCTATTTTAATGTTGTAGTTGCACAGAAATACATTTAGTCAAAGGAAGTGGTGAATAGAACTAAAAGCTATGTTGTGATCTTCTGTTTATACCTGGTATATACCTGGGATTAAGTCACATTTTTGTCAGTCTGATGCTATAAATACAAATGTAAACACTGTCTAAAACTTTATAAGCTGGTATAATTTTGAACGCTTCAAGAGGAGTCAAAAATGCATGTGGTGAAATATGCTTTTGAACAGCCAGAAAAGACCACCTACTCTCAGCCTATTGACTGAATATGTGATTGTTATATGATGTGTTGTGAAAAAAAGCATATTAAAAGAAGGCATTCATTCTTGCTTTCACTGCAAAATCATAGTTCCTAAAACTATTCACGGAAGAGCTCACATTTTTGGCATGTTTGCAATGCAGGAACTAGAGTAAAAATTATTTATAGGAATGCCGTTTGGGTTAACTAATGCTCCTACTTGAGTTATGCAAGTGTACACTGACTCAGTGAATACATGCCATACGAAACACTGGCACAGTATTTAAAATTGTTAAAAGGCATGCGAAAAGTTATCGTTAACTGCTAATGTTAGCTATATTTACCTGTTGCCTATGTCTATGGCATAGTTTTTGCTAAGCATTAATGATATGTAGCACAACAAGTTTTTATGTAGCACAATAAGTTTGATTTCAATTATATAACAGTATGTAGGCATAATAGTTGACGTTACATACAGTTTATACAGTATATACAGTTATAATAATTTTAGCTCCGCCTTCCCAACATGGAGCATCATTGGCAATGATTTATTGAATTTGTGATATTTTCTATGCCAGTAAGTAAACAGTTCTAAAACATACAACAGGTTGCTTCAACAGGTTGGGTCAATTATAGACAAACCTCTCAATTTTTAGGTTAAAACTTTTAACTGTTTGAAATTAAATATTTTTTAAACAGTTGGGGCTTTGTGCATTTAATAAAAAAAAAAGGTGTATGCTTGTTTTTGATCCAATAGTCAATTACATTTATTTGTTTCAAATCAAAGTTTGTAATCACATGGTTCACATTGTTGGGTACCACTTTAGTTTAAGTACCAATTATCAGTATTCCCTAGTGGCTTATGACCTACCCCTAATAAGATATTGCCTGTTTACTTGTACTTACAAAGTACATATACATCTCTAATCTTATCTAATACCTAACTACTACCTTAATAACTATTAATATGCAGCACATGAGGAGTTTAATTAATGAGACAAAAGTAATGGTTAATGGTTTATTAATAGTGAGAATTGTACCTTAAAATAAAGTGTGACTTAAAACACACACAAACACATATATACATATTCATTTTCTTTCCGGCTTAGTCCCTTTATTAATCTGGGGTCACCACAGCGCCACACACATAAAACATATGCTGGAATAGTTGGCGGTTCATTACGCTGTGGCGACCTTTGATAATTAAAGGACTAAGCCGAAGGAAAAAGAATGAATGAATGAAACATATATAACCAGAACTCTAAAAACATGATGGTAGAAGTAAAAGCTATGGTGTAACTATTGGAGAAGTACCATCTTTTTAATTGGCCAATAGCTGAGTGATTGTGTGCTATTGAATCCAATTGTGTGGCTATACAGAGTAGACATTTGGCAGAATTCTGGCAGAAGTAAACTGCTCATGTGCATTGAAGAGTGGCAGATATATGCTGCGGCAATGACATTTTCATTTGCTGCTTTAAACTGTGAGAATCCTTTCCATGTTATCACTCTTTCTCCGAGAAAGGATTCCGCCTCGTGTCAGACAACCAGACTGAAGGAAATTAGAGGCCAGAAGACTCCTGAACTCACCCTAGACTTCCAGAAATTCACCGTGGAGCAGCACAGGCCAACATATACTCAGATTATCTGTCTAATACAGTATCTATTTATCTGAAATAGTTTTTTTTCTCTGTGTATTTATTATATAAAAATATGATAATATATATATTCTCAAATACACCAGCATGCAAAGTTGATCTCCCGACCTACCATATTTAATTTTCATTGAAAAGGACAGCAGATATGTTTTATGCATAGACTATATGTATCCTGCAGCTATTACATGCTAGAGATATCTGGATCTTCACACTGAATTCACACAGGGATTTCAGCAAGACGGACTGTATGGAGGCACTGGTTTGACTGATAATTAGACAACATCAGTATTCATTCCAAGCTGACAAATAGATTGCAGCTGTCTCTCTAGTGCTTATATCAAGCCTGGCTCACGTTATAGATGTGTTTCTCTTTTAATATATCTTTCCTCTTTCATATGTCAGGAGATAAATAGACATAATGTGTTTTTTGTTGCACATAATGTTTTGGCGGATTTGCTTAAATCTAATAAATAAATATAGAAAATACACGACCTTGTCAAAATACAATCCTTATCCTCTTCAATTCATAATCCTATCAGTTGTCATACATTTGAAATTATTTGTATGATATTTATGGTATTCTGGAAATTAAATAAGTATTACTGGAGCTCTCATTTTTGCATATACATAAACCATTTTAATAAAAATTGATAAATGCAAGGAATTAGGTTGAATGTTACTATGGCATTTGCATGTTATCTTATGACAGTGGTTCTCAAATCTTTTTTGATCATGCCCCCATTTGGGGTGTTGGTGCTAAGCTTGTGGTCATTGTTTCTCCAGCTGATATAATAATAATAATATTGATATCAGTAATATTGATCCTAACATTTGGAGATAGAAAGCCCACACTGGAACAGAGGACTCATGTGCAGAGCTCCTGATCAAATGCAGTGTATTTGGAAATGCTGTGTGTTTAAAAAAAAAAACTTAGGAAACTTAGGCCATATCCACATATACACTGGTAAATGTTTATTTTTGTATAATTTTTAATTTTATAATGTTTTTTCTGATACATGAAAACACAAAAACATCCTATGATGCACTTTCAAGAGCATGCCAAACCATAAAGCCATGTTGGCCAATTAGTCGCCTGAAAAAAGAAGATAGCGATAACTTCCCAGTTCCTGTGGTGCAAACATGCTAGGAAGCTTAAGGATTTGCTTGTAATTCGTAAGTGTGAATTTAAAATGACAGGGTTTAAACCGGAATCCTAACAGATCTCAAAATCACCCTCACGAATTACAGCTGAACCAGTTCCTAATTTCAAATATGTGTTTAAATGGCAGTGGGTTATTACTGAAGTTTCCAGAGAACAAAAGCTGTGCAGGAACTGTGGGCTGTGACTCAGATGAAGAACTGCTGAGATGAGTCATCCGAGCCAGAGTTGAAACTGCTCATTATGACAATACACAGCAAAACCCCGAGGCTCTGTGCTCACAGGCAGATTGGCCTTTATGCAGGATCCGAAATGCTCTTAGCTAAATACACAGCCTTTATACCTGGAATCTAATGAGAGACATACTCACTTCAGTAGCTCTTGTACAGAGTTCTCAGTAAGCAGGTCCTCTTAACCCATCTGCTGTTTGTATACCTCGGGCAATCTGACCTTTAAAGGGAAATGAGCACAGGTTTACGAGAGTGTGTGCCGAAGGGATAAAAACGCATCACACATAATAGCTCTCATCCAATTCCTAGCAAGCCGTCTATGAGGGCAGAATTTTAAGACTTCTAAATTTGTTATTTATGAGGTTACCATGTCAGTTCATATCTATCTATCTATCTATCTATCTATCTATCTATCTATCTATCTAT
>CAIGQW010005871.1:4033150-4045669 GCA_903798125.1 Danio choprae
CTAAATTGTCCGTAGTGTATGAGTGTGAATGGGTGTGTATGGATGTTTCCCAGAGATGGGTTGCAGCTGGAAGGGCATCCGCTGCATAAAACATATGCTGGATAAGTTGGCGGTTCATTCCGCTGTGGCGACCCCAGATTAATAAAGGGACTAAGCCGAAATGAAAATGAATGAATGAATGAATGATTTACTGTTTAATATTAAGATAATGAATGTTTATTAGAACTTTTAAATTATGATCTAATCCTACCCAATACATAAACATTACTACTACTAACTATTAATAAGCAGCAAATTACTAGTTTATTGAGCTAAAAGTCTTAGTTAATGGTTTGTTGATAACCAGAATTGTAAGTTTGACCCAACATTATTCTTTTATTCTGCGTAGATATAAAAATCATTCAGAATGTCACAAGCATGAGTAAATGATGACAGAATCTTTTTTTTTTTTTAAATCCCTTAAAGCCTCTCGTATTTGCTCCCTGATTGATGTGATTTTTAAAGTCTGGCTATTATACTGACATATCTAAGCTGCCAAACATCAGACATCACAACAAAAGAACACACATTAATGTGCTCCATTCTCTCATTTACAGCCATCAAATGCATCACTTAGATTCAGAGCCAGTGGAATCGCTCTTAGAGTCATTTTCTGCAAAGTACAATTGAGTTCTGCCACGAGAAATTGCCTATTTGTCATCTCCAATCCTCCATAATGGCTCGGTTATTGTAGTCATAAATGTTCTGTGCATTAAGAAGAGCGAAATAGGATTTTTATTTGAAGATCTGTATTTTACACATGCTTTTTCAATAAAAAAAAATACATCTTTGGACCGCTTCCTTTATTCTCAAGAGGTTCACTCAATTCACAGTACATTTACCAAGAATGCAAAGCAAACTCACATATGCGATATAATAAAAGTGACTTTCTCTAAAGAGGTGGGTGTCATGAATCATGGTGCATTTCTAAACTTCTGCTGCAGAGAACATCAGCAAACCATGACAATTTGCCTCCACATTTTACTTCTTTGCACACTTTAGGTTCAGTCTTTCCCCAGTTTGATAATAAGCAATGTGGTAACACTTTAAAAAATAAAAAAATGCATTACATATGCACTAAATAATGCTTAACTAATGCGCAGATAACCATGAGTTAATAAATAACTGAAGAAAAACTAATACATGTATTTATTATAATTTCTACATGAGCAAACAAATGAACATTCTATATGATTCATACATTAAGTAAATCATTCATTCATTCATTTTCCTTCAGCTTAGTTCCTTTATTAATCTGGGATCACCACAGCGGAATGAACCGTCAACTTATCCAGCATATGTTTTACGCAGCGGATGCCCTTCCAGCCGCAACCCATCACTGGGAAACATCCATACACACTTACTCACACATATATACTACAGGCAATTTAGCTTACCCAATTCACCTACAGCGCATGTCTTTGGAATTATGGGGGAAACCGGAGCACCCGGAGGAAACTATTGTGGAAAAAGGAATATATATTTTTATTATTTTGTCTGTTTTTCTTTTCGGCAGCAAGAAGGTCGCTGGTTCGAGCCCCGGCTGGGTCAGTTGGCATTTCTGTGTGGAGTTTGCATGTTCTCCCCGTGTTTGCATGGGTTTCCTCCGGGTGCTCCGGTTTCCCCCACAGTCCAAAAACATGTGGTACAGGTGAATTGGGTAAGCGAAATTGTCTGTAGTGTATGAGTGTGAATGGGTGTGTATGAATGTTTCCCAGTGATGGGTTGCAGCTGGAAGAGCATCCATTGCGTAAAACATATTCTGGATAAGTTGGCGGTTCATTCCGCTGTGGTGACCCCAGATTAATAAAGGGACTAAGCCGAAAAGAAAATGAATGAATGTTTTTCTTTTCATTAAACAATTGTATTTGTTTTGCTTAAAGGTGATATATTCACTGAACTTCTTCTGTTGAGTGTGATATGCCCTGCATATTAATGGAGCATTTTTACAGAAGTAGATGAAGCTGATAGAAATGCAAAGACCTGATTGTTTAACATTAACTTGAGCTCTGCAGCGTAACTTCCTGTGAGTTGAAAATGAACACAGAATATTTGCAGTTTGTAGAAAAAGAGGACATATGTATGGGTGTGGCCAATGAAGGACTGGAGAATGATTGACAAGTGCAGAATTTCACTAAACTCCACCTGTTAATATCAGCTGCCTATAAAAGTTGAAGTCATTAAATGAAAGTTGTTGCGCACCTCCTGAATGTAATTCTTGCATTGCGTTGGGGACACCAGATTTCTGTAATTGAAATTATTAATTTGTATCCAATAAATTACTAATTTTGACATTAAAGAAAACATTGACACATGGAATTGATTAAATATTCCAACAAAACCCACGTGAACACAGGGAGAACCTGCAAACTCCACACAGAAATGCCAACTGACCCAGCCGAGGCTCGAACCAGCGACCTTCTTGCGATTGTGTTACCCACTACGCCACCGCGTCACCACGTCACCCCTTAATTAAATCAATAAATTGTTATTAGTTAAATGAGTCGAAATGTATTATCTCCCTAATAACATTTTATTAGAAGTTTTGTAGATTTTTTCCCCCAATACCTCATTTAAATTTAAATGTATCATTGTTCATTTCCACACTCTTAATGTAATGAATATATAATTGTTTAAAAAAACTAATTCTTTAAATGCACCAAAATATATACTGAGAAATAGATAAAATTATACATTTTCAAAGGGGGTGTAGTCATTTACAGTATGCTGTGAACACTAAATAGAAATGTGTTCATATAATAAAAACTAAAAATCTAAAACAGTATATAAAAAAGTAATTTAGAAATGCTAAACTGTAATAACCTTGCATCACAACAGCCACTTTACCATTATGCTTACACTGTAGATATGACACTGTCCTTAACTGACATTGAATGGCCTAAATATAGCCATCACCGAAAAATTATAGCAGGCTGTGAGAGTGGAGTTTCATGATAGATACAACACGTCAGGAAGGGTGTCAGTATCTTTTGTAATAAGTCATAAGGTTGGCTGAGCAGGGGAATAGACAGAAACTCCTTATCACACATCTGCCTCTCTCTCCTTGTCTCAGTCGCCTCAAACTGAGGTGCTCTGGGGTTATCTGTGGCACACCAGGGGAAAATTAATCCACTTCCAAAACTAAAAAATACAAGGCGACAAACTTTCCTATCACAAACGAATACGTACACTTATATGTGTGGTTCAGTCAAGGTTGGATGGTGAATCCAGGGCCTCCAAAGTCATGTTTGAGACTGCCAAATAAATCTGAACACAAGGGCCATCAGCTCATACAGAGAGAAACACTGGGCATACAAGCCCAGTGTTTCTCTCTGTATGAGCTGATGGCCCTTGTGTTCATGTATGTAGTATGTATGTGGCACAAAATGTAATGACAAGTGATTTATAGAGCGCAAAACTAGCCTTTCAAGGCTACATTTACACAACAACAACATAGCCAAAAATGGAAAAGTTTTTCCCTTGCATTTTAAAAAAGAAAAAGTCTACATGACAGTTCTTTTGTGTACACTTGGTTTTAATGTCTACTCCTATAAACAAGTACTGTATGTACTGTATGTGCATGACATCATCATTTTTAAAACTTTCGCTTTTGGATGTTTACATGAACACAACAGTTGCATTTTCAAAAGCTTCAACTTTAAACATTTTTCTGTCGCCAAAACTATGTTCTGGTTAAAACAAACAGACATAAATATAATAAGTTTCCAGTATTTGGCTGAAAATATTGTTATGCAAACCAATGTTTCCCAACCCTGTTCCTGGAGACCCACCAACAGTACATAGTTTGCATGTCTCCTTTATCTTTTTGGAGTCTCTTCTAATGTTCTAATGAGTTGATTCAGGTGTTTGATTATAAAGAGTTTAAAATGTGTAGTGTTGGTGTGCCTCCAGGTTCAGTGATACTGTTGTAAAAGGCCCATAAGAAAGGAATAATTTAAGATGAATTTTCCACCTGTAATTACACAAAGCTTCCCTGACATTGACAGAATTTTAAGACAATTTGTGTTTTCACTGTTATACAGTACTGACCACTATTATACACCTTGCTAAAATAGTTTTTCTAATAATAGAAATTATGCACATTTCTGCTGGGGCGACCTATAATTATACTTCTACCCAACAGATAAAGCAGCATTACATCACAGAAGTGTGGACTCTGAAAAAGGCAGCAATGATTTAGGGTATCATTTGTCTACTCTATGTCCAGTACTTATAATCACTAACGCAAGTCTGTTAAGTACAGCAAACCACAGCATTTTCCATTCAGGGTGGCACAGTGACTAGTGGCACAGTGATTAGAATGATTGCCTCACAGCAAGAAGGCCACTTGTTCGAGTTGGCAAATTAGCCAGGATGCCTTTCTATGTGGAGATTGCATGTTTGTGTGGGCTTCTTTTTTGGTGTCCCCACTCATGCATTACAGATGAACTAATTTCAACCCAGGCTCATTCTGATTGCATATCCCTATATACATTTCTGGAGACAGCAAAATACATGCCAGGAGCTAAGTTTTTTTGCAGTTTTTGTTTTTGCGAATCCACCAGAGGCCGCTGTGTATTCTTATTCAGATCTCAAATTTCTCTCGTGAGTGCCATTCGCACCTGCTGTTCTCACGTAAATCCACCAGTGGCCGCTGTCGACTGACTGACCCACCGAACGATCCCCCCCAAACTCCCCCTTCCCTAAACCCAACCAATAGCATTTTAAAAAGCACCGATTGACCCCGCCCACCCCCTTCCCTAAACCCAACCTCAGTATTTTAAAAAGCAATCCATTAAAAAAGCCCCCTGATTTTTACCACATTTTCAGATTTTACCACATTCTCACCCTGTTATTCACTTGTTTATTTTATTTTTTAGCTTTTGTTTTTGTCTTACCTGCTTTCTGAAACCGTTCATCACTGGACTTCAACCCCATTGTCGTGGTCAACTCCTCTCTGCATCTCAAGTCCGCCGACATATGTGTCGAGCTACTCGAAAAACCGATTACAGCGGAAAAGCCGTCCATACGGAGGTAAGCGGTCAGCTGGTAAGCGTGAAAAGGAACGGCATCATACCGCCCCGTAGCGTTCGTTTTAAAGATGAAATGCAGCCATACGTACTTCTGGCTACATAATTCACCATCTCCAGAAATGTATATAGGGCTACGCTTTCAGAATGAGCCTATATTGACTGATTTTTTGTAAATTGGCAAGTTGGATATGGACATTTGCCAGCACTGTGCTGTGGCAGGATGGACATCCTCTGGTAAAACTTCCGGGAATAAGCCGAATGACAGTGAGTGAGTGAAGCAGGTTCAAGAGCACTCAGCAGGTTCACTTCTGCTGAGACATTAAGGCAAACTCTGAGTTTACATTTACTATTATATTTTAAATGAAGTTATATGTGAAATTCCAATGTGATAAGTAAAAAAAAAAACATTAAAAGGATCTTATATTTAACTAAGTGTATATGACTGCAGTTTAGAGCTCAGAAAATCTTTGAGTACTGCTTTTAACAAAATGTTTTGCAAGTACAGTGTAACTGATGCAAGTCTTAGTGCCCATAAAATCACACAGCTCTGGCAGTGCATATAAGAAAGAGAAAAGGAATCGATGTCTTGGCAGTCCATGTAAGGATGAACGAGTAAGGCTAATTGCTGGGCTAATTCTTGATTGTAGATCACACACAACACACTGTCTCAAACAAATCACTTCTTTTGTCTGCCTGGACACCACTGCTGTGTTGTGTCACAAATCTGAGATTCTAACTCAATTTACCAATAGTCAGCAATAAAAAACAGCACAGCACAGTGAATCCCCACTTTATCAAATGGTTCCACAGAATACATGTATCTCAAATTTTCTGGACAGGTGTTTTCATTTCAGTTGTGTGTTTCACAATGAGGGACAATGCAATTTATTTAGCATGTTTTAGTTGTCAACTGCCCTCACAGAATATTTCAGATTCTATTGTTTACCTGTTATTCCTGTGAAATTGTAAATTGAAAAGCAATATTATCACTCCTGACATACATTTTTATTGTCCATTAAAACATTTGCAACACGCATAAAACCATTATGCTGCTCAGCTACAAGTTCAAACCTGTTCATGAGCCACTGCTTTGTGGTAAAGTCTAGAAGGGATAAAGCTGCAGATACAGTATGTGGGCATGCACACATCATTATAACACTTTTGTGACACTGTACACAAATTACATTACTCGTTTTACACACAACTGATTGCTTGTTTTATGTTTTTGTAAGGGGTAGGTTTAGGGTTGGGGTAGGATTATATGTTAATAAAACACAAATAAATGTAATGGGTAATTTAATAATTAATATAAATAATTCTCATTAACTTCTGGCCGGCACTTTAACTGTAACTTCCTTCTAGCAACAACCTTGTCTAGTAAAGTTTACTTTATACATTGATTAAACCCACCTGGGCCAGATAATAAAGGTTTTTATGGTCACTAGAACAAGAATGTTCAGTCCTATTCATGGAGGGCAGTTTTGCTCCAACACACTTGGTCTAACTATTTCTAAGTTCCACTACACATTTAGACAAGCATCCTTGGGGGAATCCTCACTGCCATTTTAAAGTGCATTCCACTTCATCAAGGGCATCATGGACATACCCTAGATCTCTCAGTTTTGACTGAAGGTACAAGCCTGCTTCATATGTACACTCAAACACTTATACTGTTTGTCCCATAATGCAATGCAATTGCAAAATCACAACAGTGACTTGCATTCACAGTGTATAGTAGTTTGCAATTTCCATTCCATTTAAATCCATTCAGATGTGCCACCTGATGTGCCACCGCAACATTTGTGTAATGTCAATGAGGCGGTGGGAAGAAAACAAGTCAAGGGCATACATTTTGGGCTGGAATGCACCTCTAGAGTCTGAAAACCTTTATTAGGTGCTTCAGGTTGAACTTTTGCTGGGCAGGGGGCCTCCAAGAATAGGTTTAGACCAATGTTGTCAAACCCCTATTCCAGAAGGCACACCAACCGTACATATTTTGGATGTCTCCCTTATCTGACCAATACGTTTTACAATTTGGAGTCACTGCCAATGTTCTGACTAGTTGATTCAGGTGTGTTTGATTAGAAACAGAATATGTAGAAACAAAATGTGTAGTTCTAGTCTGCCTCCAGGAACAGGGTTGGAATTCAAAAGACAACCCCCACTAAAAAGTTAGCTTGTTGGAGTAAAAAAAAAGGAGGGCAAAGTACACTCTATAAAATTAATTTTGCACACCAATCTAGGAGATGTGCTGGTCTAACAAAAAGAAAGGAAAAAAACATGGTTGCAACTACCTGCAACTAAAGGAATGATTTGGGCCATCAAGATCCACTTTCCTGCAGAGTTTAGCTTTAACCAGGGCCTTTATCGGTGGCAAGAAAGATGGTGGTGATTTGAGAGGACACCAAGTGGGAAAGTCTCCCACCCTGCAAAGCAATTTTTACTGTGGGGTACCCCTGAATGGTATCAATCATGTCTTGCATAACCAACCGGCACAAGGCCTGCATACTCCAGCTATAACATCTATAATTAATAATCAAGGTCTTCAGACTTACCTTAAAGCTACAGGAAGGTCAGATAGGTGATTAAAGTTGGAGCTAATCTTTACAGGAAAGTGGACCTCAAGGGCCGGAGTTGAGAAGACCTAATTTAAAGGATCTTCTGATTATGTATTGAGGCCAGATACCAAAGTACAGTCCTTGACACATCATAGCTGTTAGAAGTATGATGGTACCTACCCAGAATTAGGGAAAATAGTTTAAAGGAACACTGCACTTTTTAAAAAATAACCTCATTTTACAACTTTCCTAAACAGTTTAGTTTTACCATTTGTAAATCCATTCAGCTGATCAAGCAGAATCTAGCTAAAAATGACCAGAGTTTAGATAATTGTACTTTTTAAAGCTTGACTCTTCTGTAGTTGCAGTACACAATCCCTCCATCTGCACTTACCGATCATGGCCTCTTAATCACCCCATCAACCAAATAGTTTTTACACTATTTCTCAACTCCCCCTATAGCTGATGCCATTGTCCTGTGACTGCTGTCACATCAAGTGGATGCTGGACACTGGTGGTGGTGTGGAGAGACCCTGCCTTATGATTGTAAAGTGCTTTGGGTATATGGCCATACACAATAAATGAGCTATATAAATTCAGATTACTTGCTTGCTTGCTTGCTTACTTACATTGTGTACTGGGCTCCAAAACACTTTCCTGATCTTGATTAGCTATCTAAGGTGTGTTTAATTAGGGTTGAATAACTGAAGCTTTACTTACACTGATCCAGACATTCATCAACTGACTACAAATACATCTAGCTCATATAGTAGTTGTATAAATTATGTATTTGAATAATTCCAACTCACAACAAAACATAGCAGTTGATTTCGTTTGTCGCCCAAAACAAATCTCTCTCTGAAATCCTTTACAAAGAGAATTGCCAGCACTCAGTGACAACAGCTGGTGCGTGACAGAGATTGATTGGAGTACGGCGTATCTGTCGACGTCAGCATGTTTTTACTCTCTAGCATCGAGACTTTTTTCCAATCACGTTGTAATTTTACATTTGCACACCAAGGACATTCTGGAAATAGACCATCAGTGTCTGCGCTGACCCATTTGTGGAAACCACAGTGTTACACATTACTCTTTCAAAGCAGAGGGACCTTTAAGGTTTGCAGCAGTTAAATATTTCAAAAGCTCATTTGGTCATGCGGGCCGGGGTTAGGCGGACAGATCATTTCTTATCCTTCTCACGACACTCCTTTACACCACTCTTAACAAAAGGATGAAAGCGCCGTGGTCTTCAGCAAATTAGACTAGACAAAGCACATGGGAGCACCATAGCTTTTAACGGTATTAGGCTCTTTTTCAGCGTCCTTTCAGTTGCATAATATAAGGTCATATAATATGAATAAAACATATTATTGCTACTTTATTTATCTGCTTATGTCTCTGATTGATGAGACAAAATGAAAATGTTTACCCACTGAAGCACTCTGGTAAACAAGCTGAATTTTTTATGTGATTTTAAGAATACACTCTAATCAATTACTGTACTAAAATGCAAAGTAGACAGTTTTACCTCTGTAATGCATGTATTATGTAGATAAAGCACGCTCCCTGTGAGTCAGTGTGCTGTATTCCTGGCCATTATTTGTGGCAGTTTTTTGAAAAGAATCAGTTGATTTCAGAGTCTTGATGAGTCAGTTCTGTTAATGAGCACTTGCTCTTGCAGCATGAAATGAACTCATATAGTTCAATATGGAGAGAGCAAACTGATTTAGAAGCTCAATTTAAAGTCTTAGACATCATCATAACTTCAGTTATGTCAAGCAAAGCCAGTGGAATGTTACAAGCTTTCTCTCGGTCTGTCTACACTTTTTATTCCTTGTAAGAATAGTATTTTCTTATAATAATTATAAAATCAAATAAAATAGTGAATCTGACAAGAAAACAGAAAAAAAAAACTGTCAATCAAATAATCTCTAAAGAAACCCAGTTCACTTAATATTTCAGCATTTTAGACCAATATGCAGCTGCGTCCAACAGTTGTATTTAAACATAGAGAAATTGCATAATCAGATTTTTAAGTGGACAAGATGATGGCTGAGATGAAAGACTAATCCAAAAACACCTAAAAAAAAAGAAAAAAAGAAGAAGAAGCCTAGAATCACCTAAATGCGAGTTAAAAGAGCATCAGAGGGAAAAAGAGTGAGAGGAAAAATACAAAGCAAAAAAGCCTGAGCGAGTGCCTCTATGGCCAGCCAACCTGACAGAGCCAGTACAGATAAGCTTTCACAGCAGATGCTGGCGTTTCCTTCAGCTTAGTCACCGATATGACTGACAGCTCGCAAAAGCGGCTGATGGAAGAACGGCCTGGATTTTACATAATTGAGCACAGACCCTTTCCCTAACCTTTTACCATTGGAGATGAGGTATCAATCATGCACATCCTCAGGGGAGAAATGAATGTGATGAATGTGTTGTCTAAGGGTGACTTACATTATGTGCTGCTCTCCAAAACAACCAGAGAGTGGAGATTGAATAGTCCCAAACAGGACGGTGTCGTGACCTATGTGTGAAATGGCATTTCAGAGCGCAGAATGTGCATCATAATATGTGATCTTGCACTGAGGTGTTGCTGTGGCAGGATGAGCATCAGATTCAGGGGTTTTTCATTGCGAGGGTCTTTGTACACAGTCAGAAATTTTGAGTTTGCTTTTTTTTAGGGACCGAGCACCTATGGTGCGTAGCCCCTATTGGAATTGTGTTGTTTATTCTTCTCCGGAATGAATTGCGATTTTGAGGGTCTAAACATGCTCGAAAACTCACCAAACTTTGCACACACCCCAGAAGTGGCAAAATTTTACATCTGTTATAGGTTTCGGAAGTGGATGTGGCAAAATGACTCGACAGCGCCACCTATACACATTTGACGGAGTGGCCTCCGAGCTACGTTTCACGCACACATACGAAAATTGGCACACACATCAAACATGCCAAAACCTACAAAAGGTTCGATGAGATTCCTCTCCTGAAGACATCTACATGCCAATATTGCGTCTTAGTCATAGCGCCACCTGCTGAAAGAAGGAAGTTTGGCATAAATTGGTGATTTTCTCAGGTATTTTATTATATATCGGCTTAAATTATTATTGTCCGCTGTCCTCTGTCATCCTAAGGCCACCGGGCGGCAGTGAGCCTGGGTGTGAGGTCCCTTTCATTGCTGCTTGCAGCTTGAATTTATATTTGTTATCCTAAAGGTATGTCATGGCAAGAAACATGGCACACTGAGTTGGATGAATATTAATAAATATGTTGTTATTTATTTAAAAAATAAAATGTGAAGTCTTTGATCAAGGATGATTTTTGTATCCTCGTTTAAAAAGAGAAAGAGGACATATTGAATTTAAAAATTGTATAATTCAACGACATTGTATAATGACATAAGTTGTAGTCTATTAAGGTGGTTTATGAAGATAAACCGAAGATGCCTGATGTCCTTGTAATTTAAAACCATACAAAACCCTAAAAATCATACTTAACAGGGTCTTTTGATGTTCAAGATTTGAAAATAGGTTTCCTGTTGTTGTGGGGCAAGGACACATGAAGAGTTCAGATGCAAAAGAATTTAAGTGCCATCAGACATTTTTGTCTAAAATGAGTACTTTTCTCTGCCTCCTATGTTTATGTTCAGATATTTCTTAAAAAAAAAAAAACTATAGAAAGAACCTATTCATTGCCATATAAGTAAAATTACTTAACCTACACACAACCTATACTTATTGAAGACAACTTCAGATATCACTTAGAGGTTTTTGCATCTGAACTCTTCATATAATAACCATTTTTGTAAAAAAAGCATAAAGTACATTAAGCATGTGGAGTCCTCATAAACCATATGCAGTATACAAGTGTGAGTGTGTGTTTCTGAAAAACTAAAGTGCAATACAATGTTATCAAATAGAAACCATCCCATATTGTTTGATTTTTTGTGATAAAAATTGACTGGAAAATGCATACCTGAAGATTTGTTTGTAAAATATGAGTTAGATTACTGAATTATCGATTAAAGCTTGATAAGCATTCAGTGACATATAGCCCTAAATCACTCTCAAATATGACTTGCTTCAACCAAACAAAATCCAATACCCCAGGCACGCTCATTTCTCCTATCAGGTAGTTCTGTGATTTCATCATGTATGCGCTTTTTCTTCACCGCCATCATTCGATGACACTTGCAGTCATGCTTGAGTGCGTGTACTAGTTTATTCTGCAGTGGTGAGGAGGCGTTTACCAGGCTGACACTTTCCATTAAACTGCCATGTGAAGTGTTGGGGCAATTTTAAGGGAGCCACGCAGCATGGAAGACAAATTCAGCTTTAACATCACTTTTTTCATGTTGCTTTGAAGAGCTGCCCTTTATGGGGATTTCTTCAGTACCATATTACATTTTGCATGCAGTGGGGGGAAAGCACTTGGAAAAAAAAGTGTTACGCATGGCTTGATATGGTGGAATGCCACATTAGAATCAGTGGAAAGAGGTGACACGATTTCTGAGCAGATTTCACAGCTACAACAAAGCAATTATAATAAGGGATCTGAGCATCAGGAGGAACCTCAGGGGGTGAGTCTGTCTTATTAACAATGGGAAAATGGAAACTCGCACACACTGTTTTTACTGCATATTTACCAAACAAAACACAAGCTGAATCTTGATTTGTTTAATTTATTAACGTATTACCATAAAATGTACAGTTTTCTATAATGTGAGAATCAGCACAACCAGGCAATAATTCATATTTTAAATTGATTGACATTATAGTATGATACCAATGTGAAGAATTCAGTAATCAAATAAATAAGTAAATCTTTAATAAGTATATTATTATTATTATTATTATTATTATTATTATTATTATTATTATTATTATTATTATTAT
>CAIGQW010005871.1:4047220-4062507 GCA_903798125.1 Danio choprae
ATTTTTATAATTCTTTGGAACATAATTAAAATTCAATTGTAAGCACTTCTCTTTTTGTGTCATGTCTTCTGGAAGCCCAAATATAGAAACAAAAGAAGCTCTGTGGAAATAGCAGCATTTGGATGGCATTTTAGCTTTCTCTGCTATAACATTACAGTGCATCTGGCCACACCCTTTCGCTGCACAGGGTGTATGCGCATTGTGTATTTGTGTATCCTAAATGGTTTATGATCTCATGAACCTGGATGCATTTTTTTGTAGTCCCCAAACTTTGTTCGCTGTAGGCTTTGCCAATCTAACTCTGTAAAAGCCAATGTCTGTCAGAATTCAGAACAGACACAAGTGCAGGTCTCTCAAAAAATTTATTTGGCAACACAATTTCTCCATGTCTCTCAGCACATCATTAACCAGGGCCTGGAAGACAGCCGGAGCGTTGGTCAGACCAAACGGAAGGACCTGGTATTCAAAGTGTCCCGTTGGGGTATTGAAGTCTTCCACTCATCACCCTCCCGAATACGGACAAGGTGATAGGCATTCCGGAGGTCAAGCTTAGTGAAGACCTGGGCTCCCTGCAAGAGTTCAAAGGCTGAAGACATGAGAGGCAAGGGGTACCTATTCTTTACAGTGATGTCATTCAGCCCTCGATAGTCAATACAAGGACGAAGGGAGCCATCCTTCTTCTTAACGAAGAAGAACCCAGCACCTGCAGGAGACGAGGAAGGGCGGATGAGGCCAGCTTTAAGGGATTCATCAATATATTTGTCCATGGCCTCTCTTTCAGGACAGGAAAGGGAATACAAGTGACCCTTAGGCGGAGAAGTGCCTGGGAGGAGCTCTATGGCACAGTCATAGGGTCGATGTGGAGGCAGGGAGGTGGCCCAGGACTTGCTGAACACAAGACGCAGATCATGGTACTCCGCCGGGACCCCAGTCAGATCCGCTGCCTTCACCTGCAAAACAGGACACACAGAAACAGGAAACGGGGCAGGACCAAGACAAGACTCAAGACAAGACTGACTCCAAGACAGAACAGAATTGCCAGACCAATCCACATGAGGGCCATGCTGCACCAACCAGGGATGTCCCAAAATTATGGGAGCACTGGGAGAGTCAAGAAGATAAAGCATGGTAACCTCACGGTGATTGCCTGATATAACAAGACTTACGGAGGGCGTAGCATGGGAGACAGTAGCAATCAGGGTACCATCAAGGGAACGGGCAGGGATGGGCTCAGGGAGTGGAATGGCAGGGATACCCCACTGGATGGCCACCAAGCTATCCATAAAGTTTCCTTCAGCTCCAGAGTCGACCAGGGCTGAACAAACATTAGCAGAACCCCCATACTGAACCAATGCGGGTAGGAGGGTACAAGAGGAGGAGGACTAAAGAAGGGGAATAGAGCCCACCAGGATCCCCCGTTTCACTGGTGGGCTTTGGCTTTTGCTGGGCAGGCTGCGGCAAAGTGTCCAGGTTTACCACAATAAAGGCATAAACCCCGGGCCAGACGCTGTTGTTTCTCCTGGGGTGTTAACCGCAGATGGCCCACTTGCATGGGTTCAGGGTCAGGCACAGCAGCAAATGTGGAAGGTAAAAAGGTGCCCTCCACCCTGACAGAGGAGTGGGTCAGCTTACGCTGGTGCCGGCGATTAAGGCGAACCTCGATGCGGAGTGCCAGATTTATTAGGTCATCAAAGTTGTGTGGTAGCTCATGAGTGGCAAGCTCATCCTGGATGTCCTCTTCTAGACCCGCACGGAACATCGATCGACATGCCCCATCATTCCAGTCACAGGAGGTTGCCAGGGTTTTAAACAGGATAGCATACTCAGTGACCGATCGGCCACTCTGGTGAAGGCGGGCGAGCTGATCCGCAGCCTCCTGTCCTCTAGCGGATCGATCAAATAGCCTCATCATCTCCATCCAGAGGTCGTTGAAAGAGGCACAACAAGGGGCTCTGGTTTCCTAAACTGACGTTCCCCATTCGCGGGCCTTACCAGTAAGGAGGGTTAACACAAAGGCCACCTCTGTGTCATACATGCGTGGTTGGAGGGCAAATACCACAGAACATTGTGCCAAAAATGCCCGACATGAGTTAGGGTCCCCATCATAGGGTGGTGGATTATTGCAACGTGGCTCAGGCTCATGGCAAAAACCTCGCAGAGTGGTCTCATGCTGGAGTTCTTGCAAGCGAGTAGTAAGCTCAACCACATGATTGGCAAGAATTTCCACCTCTCTGCTGGTGTTAGAGAGTCTTGTCTCTTGTTGGTCCAAAAGCACCCCCTGCTGGGCAACCGCTGATCTGACAGGATCTGGACCCGCTGTGTCCATGTTGGTCAGTTCTTTCTGTCAGAATTCAGAACACACACAAGTGCAGGTCTCTCAAAAAATTTATTTAGCAACAAAATTTCTCCAAAAAAGGTAAAAAAAAATGTATTAAATAAAAATAAATAAAAATACAAAAGAGAGATCAAGCCAAAAGAGTTAGTCTCAAAAAGACAGTCAACAAAAACCACTCCGTAGAGGAAAGAGAAAAAATAATAAATCTCTTAGGGTGTAGTTTTCCTCCCGTTTGGCAGGAGGCGATACGGCGGTTTTCTGGATCAGGTGGGTGGCGAAGCAGAGAGAGAGAGCAAGAGTGCTGGGACAGGTGAGGGTCAGGAACACCGATCACTACGACAACCAACCAAACTGCGGGGATGTAACGAAACAGGGTCTGGAGATTACAGAGAGGGGTGAAAAAAAAAGCAGCAAAATAAAGGAATACCTGACCGGGAGCCAGGCACAAAACAGCACAACACAACAGGGACCGACTGGACTGAAGTAGCGAAACCGAAAGAACATTGACAACAGACATACATGCGACAACGAACTGACAAAGGACAACAGAAGGAGAGCGAACTAAATAGAGGGGGAAATTACAGCAAAACAAGGAGAACAGGTGAGTGAAATCTCTGCTTAATTGAATAATAGGAAAGAATTGGGAAGATGGGTGGAGATGTGTCCTAGTAAGCGTGCAGAGAGTGCAATCAAAACAAACCATGTGCTAAAATGACATGAAAACACAGAATAGACAACAAACACCGGGTGATCAGACAGCGGACCTGACAATGTCTCCCTGTGCATTGAACTTTGAGCGTATTACATTCAGGGATGTTGTTTATGTTTACACAGCTACATTACACATGAACTAAAATTTAAAATATGATATCGTAGTGGACCACCCCTTTAATTTAATGTGATGAAACAAGAAACATTTTACACTTTCAACATTATGCATACAAATAAGTGTGAATGAATGAAATAGTATAATTAATTGCTTCTGTATGTATATGTTTTGGATGTCAAGTTACTTCAGTTGGTTGGATGGATGGATGGATGGATGGATGGATATAGTAAAACCATGACACAGAGAAGAGAATATGTGAACAAAACAGATGACAACAGGCATAGTGACTGAACACATAACCATCACAATCTCTGCAAAATAATTCAATTCAGCTGTATAACCTGGGATGGGTTTCCCACTTACAATATATTTTAGCTCTTAAGAGTGTTTTCAACATGCAAGGTTGAAATTCCATGTGCATTTCCCACAAATGCATGTAACTTGAATGTGCAAGAAGGCATTCCATGCACTACAGTCGTGGTCAAATGTTTTAAAAATTACACAAATATTGGAAATTGCAAAAGTTGCTGCTTAAGTTTTTATAACAGCAATTTGCATATACTCCAGAATGTTATGAAGAGTGATCAGATTAATTGCATAGTCCTTCTTTGCCATGAAAAAAACTTTTCACTGCTTTTCATTGCTGTCATTAAAGGACCTGCTGAGATAATTTCAGTAATCGTCTTGTTAACTCAGGTGAGAATGTTGACGAGCACAAGACTGGTGATCATTATGTCAGGCTGATTGGATTAGAATGGCAGACTTGACATGTTAAAAGGAGGGTGATGCTTGAAATCATTGTTCTTCCATTGTTAACCATGGTGGCCTGCAAAGAAACGTGTGCAGCCATCATTGCGTTGCATAAAATGACTTCACAGGCAAGGATATTGTGGCTACTAAGATTGCACCTAAATCAACAATTTATAGGCTCATCAAGCACTTCAAGGAAAGAGGTTCAATTCTTGTTAAGAAGGCTTCAGGGCGTCCAAGAAAGTCCAGCAAGTACCATGATCGTCTCCTAAAGAGGGTTCAGCTGTGGGATCGGAGTGCCACCAGTGCAGAGCTTGCTCAGGAATGGCAGCAGGCAGGTGTGAGTGCATCTGCACGCACAGTGAGCAGAAGACTTTTGGAAGATGGCCTGGTGTCAAGAAGGGCAGCAAAGAAAAAACATCAGGGACAGATTGATCTTCTGCAAAAAGTGTGGCAAATGGACTGCTGAGGACTAGGGCAAAGTCATATTCTCAGATAAAGCCCCTTTCCAATTGTTAGGGGCATCTGGAAAAAGGCTTGTCTGGAGAAGAAAAGGTGAGTGCTACCATCAGTCCTGTTGATTGAGAGCATGCCCAGTCGAATTGCAAAGTTCCTGAAAAAGAAGGGCCAACACTGCAAATACTGACTCTTTGCGTAAATGTCATGTATTTGTGGATAAAAGCCTTTGAAACGTATGAATTGCTTGTAATTATATTTCAGTACATCATAGAAACAACTGAAACAAAGATCTAAAAGCAGTTTAGCAGCAAAATTTGTGAAAACTAATATTTGTGTCATTCTCAAAACTTTTGGCCACGACTGTACATGTAAACACCTTAATCAAACTATTACCGCCGTGTAGGATTTTCACTGCATTTTGCAATACGATAGTCTATAGACACACGGCTGTTTGACACTATTCTCTGCACCTACCGAGTCAGTGAAGGACCACAGACAACTGCATTGTGAAATGTGGAGGTTTTTTCCCATATGGCATGTGGTATCAAATTCCATTAAAACTACACTCTTCCAGCAGTTACTCACATCCAATATCTCATTTGTGTGCTATAACATGCAAGTGCTATAATTATGTGCTATAACATGTAAAATGGGATTATGAAAGCAACATTCAAAAAGACACTCATGTAAACACCTTAATCATATTATTGTTTTATTCAGATTAAGGCAAATAATTTAATTACTGTTGTCCATGTAAACGTAGTCATTAAGAACAGTCAAACAATCATTGTACCTATGTATTTAGACTCATGATGCTTTTGGGAAATGCAGCCCTGAGATCTCACATTAATAGATAACATTTTCATAAAAAAATGTATGCTATGGGCAGTACAATTAAATTGCACTAAAATTAATAATGGCTTAGTTCAAAACGCCACCATTTGCAAACCAAGATTTGAACAACTACAGTAGAGTTACAAGCAGATCCAAGCAGGGGGTGATGATCCTCCCGCTATTGCTGATGAGGCGAATGCAAACAAGAGGATGAATGTGGTGTGAAAGAGGTTATTGATTTTAGCCATCTTGAGAGATCTTTCTTCAGAGAAATATTGAGCAGTTCTGCTGGACTCACAGAAGGAGGGAAGGAGGAGGTCTTAAAAGGACAAGTGGCACTTGTGTGAATGAGACACTCTGATTCAAGTCCTGAATCAAATGAGTCCTGAGTCTTGAAGTCCTAATCAAATGATCAAATGACATAACTAGTTGCTGTTTTCACCTGTCCTGAAGCAGAGGTTTGGCAGAAAGCTTCTTCTATTTTGGATTTTGTAACCCAAATATGTTCAGAGTTTTGAGAAATATATTTGTTATACAGTGTAAGATGATGATGGCCAAGTTGGGTTTTTTTTATATGTTTGCTTTGGTTAAGATTTCTACTAAGATTTAAAAATGTCTGTTTTAAATGTTCTCTGAGCTATTATTACCATTGTTTTATGCTCTAAGAATGGATTGTGAATGTTCCAATTCCAACTTTACAACAAAAATGTAAAATTAAATGTAAATGTTCAAATTAGAAAGAATTTCATTTGCTTTGTGTTCTATAAACAATTTATGAATATAATTTTAGTAACTTCTGCAAAACACTTTTGAAGACCAGATCATTCTGTAGCTGCAAGAAAAAGATTCACTAATCATTTACTAATCCTCATCTACGCTCATGATATTTTGAGAAATGTTATACACAAAGCACAGAGATGCACAAGCACATGCATGCACGCACACAGACATTCAATTAAAAACGCACATGCAAACACCTTAATTATATCATAACCGAAACACAAACAAAACAAAAACAATTTCCTAATGTTTTTTGCTTATCATTTTTCAATGCTATTACAATGTTATTTTTGATGTTTAAAAAGTAACATTTAAAAAAATTTGACAGAAAAATGTTTCAGAAATAACATGATAAATAAACATTTTAAATAACATTTATGACAACTTCATAAGGACCAAAAAATCATAGGACTTATATTGACTTTGAGTTTAGCATTAATTAAATGATGCCATGTCAGTATCAGATAAACTACAATATTAGTCAACGCAGGTTGATTGGAAATATGTGCCCAGGGCTACATTTGTGACATAATTGTCAATACATAGTATTAGCGTACATAATATATCAGCTTGATATCGACTGGCTCACCCACCCCCTTCCCTAAAAACCAACTGGTATTGTGTTCAAAAGCAATCTACAAGAGTAATGCCATCACGGCGCCTGCTTACCATGATCACACAGTTATTTGACGCCCAAGTTTGGCGTCATTCGTGGTGAGCTACAGAGCAAACCAGTCAAACTGATGAAGCCGTCTATATGGAGGTAAGCAGTCAGCATTCATTTTACACACAAAATGTGGCAATATGTACCTGTAAGCCCATATTTCTCAGTTCCTAAAAATGTAGCCCTGGGCACATTTTCCTAATGAGCCTGTGTTGACATTAGTTGAGTTGATTCACTGTCATTCACAAATCCTCCACTGTGGCCTAATGGGAAATGAATGCTACGTAAAGTATCAGGTCCCCTGTTTTATGTACTGTTTTCTGAACATTAGCATTTTGGACATACTGTACTCATATTCGTTTTTCACCTACTGTATAGTATAGGTGTAGACATACAGTATCAAAACCTATGACGTTGACAGAACATTAGCCACAATGTTCTGAAACTGAAGTGTTTAGTTTCAAACATTTTTTTACAATGTTTTATTTGTATTCAGAATAAAAACATACAAATGTAAAGATACTGTATGAAATGGTCAATACTATAAACGATGAAAGAATTTTTATCCTGCCCTATCCTGCTAAATAACATGCAATTTGTCCTCAGGGAAGTTAAATCTGTCTTGAAGGATTTAAATGACTGTGGGTTGGCGAGTTGGCGACTGGATTGACAGAGTGGTTGTAATTTATATCCCTTAACAGCCATGCAGAAAGAGGTATTAGGGTTCATTTCTATTCAACAGGTCTTATTTCTGGGTCTGATTAGAAGCTGAAATAAGAAAAGGGAGGGTAAGAAAGAGAGAGGAACTGGCTGTATTACCATGAGCGTATGAATAATGCATAGCGGTCCTGTCAGCGGCACTGAACATGACAATACGCTTGTTTCTTTTGCTCAAAAAGATCAGACAGGTAAATAAGAGCTGTCGTTAGGTGCTATGGCCAGGTTAATAGAATGTATCTGACCTCAGAAGCTTTATATCCGCCTGTGTCAGAGACTCACTTTCACATTAGAAAAGCTGCCCGGACATGCCACCTCTTCTGGGCTTTTTAGGCACATGACATAGAGGATGGAAGGATGGATTTTTTCTGTGCCGCAGGCTGATGGTCTGTATGTATCCACCTCAGTGTTGAGTGCTCAGTGCTCAGTTTCTGTTCTGCGTTTTAGCCATCATTAAATGTTTATGAAATGATGTTGTTTGCAAATAAAAAAATATATATCAGATATATTTCTATTTCATATATTTGCCTAAGAATTTGTAAACAGAAATAAAAAATAATAATATGCACATGCAATATTAATGTATTTTTCACAGTACAAATATTCAAACATTCTTAAATGCAGATACATTGAATACAGAAGTGAAATAAATGACATATACATAACATATAATAATGCAATAAATAAAATCATTCATTTATTTGTCAGTGTTCGTCCGCGTCATCATTTGTTGTTGTCACGTGCCTTTGTCTTCCTCCCACCACTGTCAATGTTAATCTGTTCCACCTGTGTTCATCCCTTGTGTCTCTTTAGCTTAATCATTCCTTCATCCATTTATACCCTTTCGTCTGTGTCCATTGTTGTTCGGTATTTTGGTTCGTCTGCTTCGTGTGGTTGTCTCGTCCTGTCTTCCCGCATCCAGTATCTGTTCCCCATAAGTGTTTAATAAATCCGTTTTGTAATGTTTCTCCTTCTCCGTCTCGTTCTGTCACCATCCGCCACTACGGTGTTACATAATACCGGACCCAAAGTTAGCGGCGCGCATTCCCCCGATTTTCTTTTTTTAGTCTTTTTGCCCCTCAGTGTTTTATTTTTCTCCCTCCGTGTTTTCCTGGTCCCCACCCACCGTCCCGTTGATCGAGCGACTGCTAACAGCTTTCCGGGCGACGTGCTCTGCACGCCCATCATCTTTAGCAGAGCACGATCGCCCGAAAATGGTCCTCGGGGCAACATCGCCGCAAACATGGAGTGGACACTGGCGAGTAAAGGACTTCTACTCACCGCCTTCCTGGAGGAAGAACTCGTCAGTGCCACTCCAGACCCAGTGACCAGCCAACCAACACCACCCACCTGCAGGGAGCGCTTGCCAGAGCCCACCGCAGACGGAGAGCCATGCCCAGCCGATGAGCGGTCGCCCCCTAGAGTGACGGAGCGGAATCGCGCTGAGATGGAGGAGCTTATAATCCCGTCTGACCAGGTGGACGAGCCGGCAACACCGCCAAGAGGGGGAGTCCTGGCGGCTACCCGCGGAACCATCGAGAGTCCCGCCCACCCCCCCTATGCAGATGGACAGCGGCTGGACACTGGGAGGCTACTCATTGGCTGCTGGGGCTTCATTTTTAACTTTCCGCTGCTTTCAGGCAGCAATATCTGTCCGCTGTATTCAGGCAGCAACCAACTGTCTCCGCACAGTTTTTTAACCTTCCTTCTGGGAAAAAGCCTCAGCTCCAGGGTCATGAGTAGCTTCCCACGGTCCCCCAGAACTGCAGCCAGTCATCCAGCTCCAGCACTGCTGCAGTCAGCCAGCCCCCCAGCTCTCGCTCCAGCTCAGGAAATGGAGCTCGCTTGTGGGCGCTACCTGTCTGCGTCACCCTCTGGAGGGTGTCGCCCAGCGTCAGCTCCTACGGCCTGCGAGCTGCGGCCTCCACCTCGGCCCTTCTACCCTAGGGCTCCGCGTTGGCTCACTCCTCCCTCATCTTCGTCGTGGGCCGTCCGCCCACCAGCTCTGCCAGGCTCCCTCATCCCTCCGGCTCCACCTTGGTCAGTCGTCGCCCTTCCTTCGCCTCTGGACTCCACTCTTCCGGCTGCACCTCATCGCACCGTCCTACCGGCAGCGTTGAGCTCCTCCATCCCTCCAGCTACGCCTTGGTCCTCTGTCGCTCTGGCTACGCCGCGGGCTTCCGGAACCCCGCCGTCGCCTTGCTCGGGTGAGCCGCCTGCTTCGCCCGGCCCTCAGAAGCCTCGGTGTCACCTTCGCCCTTCGGCTCTCCGTCACTTCCGTGGGCTCCACCGCCATCAGCGGCGTCTCCCTCGGTCGGCCCCCTGGAGTCAGCAGCCACTCCTCCTCCATGGATCCTCCCTTCCTCGACTCCGCCCGGGGCCGTCCTTCTGGCTGTGTCCTGGGTCCTCCTGCTCCGGTTCCCTTCCTGTGTCTCCCTCAGACTCCTCCCTTGTATCCTCCCCTTCTACCCTCCTTCATTTTGTTATTTCCTGTTGAAGGCGCGAGGACGCGCCTTCAAAAAGGGGGGGTACTGTCAGTGTTCGTCTGCGTCATCGTTTGTTGTTGTCACGTGCCTTTGTCTTCCTCCCCCCACTGTCAATGTTAATATGTTCCACCTGTGTTCATCCCTTCTGTGTCATCAGTGTAATCAATCCGTCATCCATTTATACCCTTTTGTCTGTGTCCATTGTTGTCCGGTATTTTGGTTCGTCTGCTTCGTGTGGTTGTCTCATCCTGTCTTCCCGCATCCAGTATCTGTTCCCCGTAAGTGTTCAATAAATCCGTTTTGTAATGTTTCTCCTTCTCCGTCTTGTTCTGTCACCATCCGCCACTACGGCGTTACATTATTTTCTTTTCGGCTTAGTCCCTTTATTAATCTGGGGTTGCCACAGCGGAATGAACCGCCAACTTATCCAGCATATTTTTTACGCAGCGGATGCCCTTCCAGCTGCAACCCATCACTGGAAAACACTCATACACACTCATTCACACACATACACTATGGACAATTTTAGCTTACCCAATTCACCTATAGCGCATGTCTTTGGACTTGTGGGGGAAACCGGATCACCCGGAGGAAACCCACGCCAACACGGGGAGAACATGCAAACTCCACACAGAAATGCCAACTGACCCAGCCGAGGCTCGAACCAGCGACCTTCTTGCTGTGAGGCGATCGTGCTATCCACTGCGCCACTGTGAAGTGCAATAAATAAATAAATATATAAACAAAAGGCTTCAAACAAGTGTTTTCTTATATAAAACAACTAAAAAATGTTTAAGTTAATATTATAAACTGCCATATAATAAAGGGATAATTCACAAAGAAAGATAAAATATTTACTTACCATTCACTGACACTCAAGTAGTTCCAAACCTTTACAAGTTTCTTTTTCTATAGAACACAAATTAAGATATTTTCAAGTCATATTTACCATTTTGCAAACATAAGTGCTGCTAGATTGTTTCACTATAACTAGTTTTACCACGTGACTAACATGTTTTTTCAAAGCATATTATTAACAAGTTAGCACAAAATGTCCAAAATAGCATCCTACTGTACATTTGAGGTTGATACTCCAGACATTTAAAAAAGTATTTCTATATACGGTAGGTTGAATGTGGTTAGTATCCGGACATGGGTTACTATATCCACCATGTTGTTATTATCACATGACCTACTCACTCCATTTTTGTTGCTTCACTCCCATCCATAAATTTTTTCAAGTGGCCTCACAGAACAGATAAGAATCGTGACAAAAAAAAAAATTCAAGTAGCATAAATTAGCATGCTGTTAGCATGAATTTAAATGTTAATAGCACTTTAGCATACTGCTACCATGTTGTTATGTTTGTTTCTAGAACAGTTAATGCTACTTGCTTATTTATGACATTGCTAATGTTTCTAGCATGATTTATACTTGCGCTAACATACTTATAGGCTATAGCACATTTCTAGCATTAATATTGGTAGCATGGTAATCTTAATATTAACATGTTGCTATATGTATTGACATGTTAACTTGTTTAAAACATGGCTCACGTTTTGACATTACAAGCATACATGTATCCTGCTAGTACGTTTCTAGCATGACTAACCTGTAAACATGAATTAGCATGTTGTAAGGATTCTAGAATAGATTAACATGTTTCATGCTGTTACTAGCAAGACTATTTTCTAGCATGATTTAGCATATTTTACAATGTTTCTAACAAAATTTAGCTGCTAGGAAGTCCTGATTTGCATAGATGTAAGGTAAATACTACTGTTTTGAGAAGGTCAATGAAATCCTATGGGATTTTTTTTTTTTTTTTTTTTTTTGCAGATTTGACAATTCCATTCCATTAAAAACTAATAAATTAATTTAAAAAATCTTCTCGCATACAGAGTAAAAACAAGTGTGGTGGTGGTTGTTGTGAATGTTAAAAATTATCACTGGTAGTTCATGAGACCAACTAATGCTCATGAATTACATCTAATATTGCCTGCCAAATGTATTACAAACCCTATAATTTTACTACTTTAATTTTTCTACTTAGATCTTGATTAACTAATGTAGCCAATTTACTGCTTTGCATTTTAAGCAGTGTTTTCTACTGACCACAAATAGTCACACAAACCTCTTTCGTGATGAAAGCAGAACATCTGCATCAGCTGTTGTGAATAGAAGTGACTGTAATTAGTTCCCTCAACCTTTCATTTCCGAATAGCAGAAGCCCTGTCGTTAAGTCTATTTAGCCAAGTCACACAACCATAAAATGGGAAGGATAATGAACATCAGGATGTTTCAGACACTTTTCCGTCTGTAAACGGAAATGACTACCTTGTGATCGAGTG
The DNA here is from genome assembly GCA_903798125.1 of Danio choprae. Lineage (NCBI taxonomy): Eukaryota > Metazoa > Chordata > Actinopteri > Cypriniformes > Danionidae > Danio > Danio choprae. Next base: position 4,059,427 of record CAIGQW010005871.1, read on the forward strand.
ACCCTTAAAATATAAACACAAATGTACAGTAATTTGTGCATTAGTGTGCATCAGACAGGAAAACATGTGCTGTATGACACACCACACAGGCTCTATCACAGAGATTAGCCATGTACAAAACAAATATGAAATAATTCCTCTGGTCCTATGAAAAGAGACACAAGATAAAATATAAAAGTTCCATATTAAAAACTAAAGGGCAAAGCCAGCCAACCCTGAAGTGACTTCTTCATTATCCCTCCACGTCTTAATTGAATCAATGTGGCAAACAGAATGAAAAACCCAGGCACCTCATTTAATTCACAGTACGCTCAGAATAGGCTAAATTATCCGAGAGGTCTAACGCTTCACTGGACCATCTTTGTTTGTTTCTATTTTTAGGCAGCCTAATAAAAGAACTTTAATGGACTGAATATTAAAATGAATTGCAGCTTAGAGAATGTGAGGGGAAAGGTACTGGTGTTTTAATCCATTACTTTTGCCCTCTTTTAATTTGATTTCTTTTAAGGTCTATGGGCAGATGAATGTATAGGATTTTTCTGATATTTTAGGGGCTGTTACATCTGGTCACCATGCATTTTTGAAGATGTGAATGCGCTCTGAAATCCAATCGAGGCAGATTAAATTTGACTGCTCAAATCGCTTCAGGAGGTGGCCTTAGATGCATTCGATGAAGCTGGACATGTCTAAATGCATCTGCTTTTAACTATATCTTATTTAGCGTTGGCAGGAAAGTTGAGCTCTTACTCGTCACAATGTCAGACAAATCCGTAAGCAAATGCATGTTTATTTAAAATGAAAGTATAAATTCAGATGATTCTTACATCCTGCATCCTATGCATCCCTATTCAAACCTTTAACCTGTGCCTACAGCATTTAGACACAGATTTTCTTTAAACATGCATGAATATGAAACAAGTTTGGCAGAGATTATACTTTGTTATCACTTTAACATAACATTTCAACAACCAAACTAATATTAAATTGTTGACATTACACTGGCTCTTACACCACATATGTAGGTTTTATTACATAAATAATAAAAAATAAAAATTTATATGAAGGTCAGATATGTATCTATTCAGGGGAGACACATTTATGTGACCAAATGTAAAAGAAACCGTTTTCGCAAATCAAATAGCTATTCGATCCGAGAAAACAGGTTAGTTGTAAATAGGCCCTTTGTCTAATATTGTGAAATAAGCTTGCACAAAATACAGAGGAAAGAGCTTCACACCCACACACATTTATTAGTTTTTCTTTATTTTTTATTACTACTGTTATTTGTTTATGTTCGTATTGTCTACTTATGTCTGTGCTATATTTGAACTTGTTGTACACTCTGTATTGGAAGCTCCTAACAAGACAAATTCCTTGTGTGTGCAAACATGCTTGGCAATAAAGCTCTTTCAGATTCTGTTTCTGATTTTTAAGGAGTCAACTGAACATACAGAAACAGGCAGCTTTTGTTTCTTCTCTGACAGCCAAAAAAACTGAACTTACAATTTTAGACACTTTAAATCCCGTCTGGCTAGCATGCTTCAGCAACACTTGCCATAATGTTTCAGAATTAGGTTAGTAGAAAGAGAGTAGGTGGTCTTTTGTGTCTGTTCAAATGCATTCAATTATATGAGTGCTTACTGTACATTATGGAGACAATTTGATCAAACATGATTTGATTATCTATGGAAGTGGCTGAAAAGTATGATGTAGTACTCAAAACCAGATAACTTCTGAAGGTCTGGACATCATCACCAATGTTCAGTTTAATGAAACAATACAAATTTTGGAAATCCCCTATTCTTAATACATGTAATAGTTTATTTTAGAGAATGTGAATGTTATCTGTATTCGCCTCTAGTCCTGAAGATGATGCAATCTGTCAAGTTGCTCCCTAAAAACAGACAGAGAATCATGGTGGAAGGTCACAGTAGTCAATTGAAGCCTGCACAGTTGAAATTAAAGTCTGATGTGTGGAAGTATTTCATGCTCAGTGCCAATGATGGTAAAGATGAGGTCTACGAAAATAAGAAAAGTCGAAAGTTATGCCCGTAGGGGCAACACTGTTTACACCAGATGCAATAGAAACAATAGAACCAACTATATTTAGTAACTCAGTCTATACTGCACTAAATTTCTAATGAGCTCAACGTGCTACTGAACCAGAAGACAATGTGATTTGTAATGGTGTGCCGTGTGCTGTGATGTGCCGACATGTGCTCTAGTGTAGACTAGTGATGGCTGCTTCCGAAGCCCTGCTTCATGAAGATTTAAAATCTTTACAAAGCTTTTGTTTTTTTGTTAACCAGTGGTTCAGACCACATATCAAATTGCCAAGGTCACATGATTTCAGTAAACTACATCATTACTGTTTCGAAATGTACTGTTTCTGAATGGTTCTCCATTAGGTGTTGCCCTTCAGTGGCAAATAACTGAACAGGTTTCACAGTTTTCACCTGATCTTGGATCAGTTTTATGACTTTGTAGACATTTTAATGAGACATTTGTAAAACGAAAAGGCATTAATGATAGAAAAAATTAGAACAAAGTTCTGCTTCATCATCGTGTTGGCAGTCTGCTGCTGGTGAGAGCGAGTGCTCAGTGCTGTGGCTGCATGAAACAAACATGCTTCATTTCATATCTGTACCAACTGTTTAAAACTGAACTACATTAATAATTCTAGGGATGTCTTCTAACACTAGGCTACTTGAAGGGCCAGGGTAATGTGAATAGCCCTTTGGTTTTTGTTTTTTTAGTCCATCATCAGACACGATACAGCAAAAACAAAAACAAATTAGTTACTGTCCTTGTTTCTTTGCGTATTGTTTTTGTGTTCCCCTTTAATTTTCTTCCCTTTCCTCTGCTTCTCCTGTACCACACCTTTCTTAGTTGTCATAGCTAATTTTTCCTGACTTGTGTTTCCTTGAGTTCTTGTTCTGGATTTACTGAATAACCCTTTTTAACTGCACAAGGATATGCTCATTTGGACTGACTGTATCAACACCTACAAAACCACATTTGTAGGCTCTAGTAAAGAACTATTAGCTTTATTGACAGTTAGTATATTATATATATATATAT
>CAIGQW010005871.1:4062907-4085168 GCA_903798125.1 Danio choprae
TATGGATTTTGGAAAGAACAGTGAAGAATTTCACTGTTGCATATTTACAATGTTTATATTTGCACTTTGTGCTTTTAGATTTCCTTTTACAGATTTTGTTATTCACAATAAGACCAAAAAAGGCTCTGTTGTTAATGTAAAGGAGGGTTTCTGTTACCATTCTTAATATTTCAATGTGGTTCCATATCTGCCTTTTTCTTGTCTTGATCCATATATCTTGGCCAAATATATGGCCTTGACTACAACACTGTCAAAAGTGACAAGCTCAAAACATTTCACACCGACCAAACAAACTAATAATATCATTCATTCATTCATTCATTTTCATTTCGGCTTAGTCCCTTTATTAATCTGGGGTCGCCACAGCAGAATGAACCGCCAACTTATCCAGCATATGTTTTACGCATCGGATGCCCTTCCAGCTGCAACCCATCTCTGGGAAACATCCATACACACCCATTCACACTCATACACTACAGACAATTTAGTCTACAGTGCATGTCTTTGGACTTGTGGGGGAAACCGGAGCACCCGGAGGAAACCCACGCCAACACAGGGAGAACATGCAAACTCCACACAGAAACGCCAACTGACCTAGCCGAGGCTCGAACCAGCGACCTTCTTGCTGTGAGGCGAACGTGCTACCCACTGCGCCACTGTGAGGCCCAACTAATAATATCTTCAGATGTAAAACAAACATTTACATGATGAGCAGATATCAATGGGTAGGTCGGCTGAATAGATGGATGATGTTGTATAATATGTCATAATAACCAATCAAATAAGAGCAGACAGAGGGTATAAATGAAATGTTGTGTGGTAAGGATGCTGTGTCAGGTCTCTGACAGGGACAAACAAATGAAGTGGCTAATGATGTGCCAGAGAGAGAAACGCTGACTCATTTAATGACTGGCACAATGAGATCCCACAGAGATTACAGTGATTAAGAAACTAAAAGGCCGGACTAAAAGGCTCATTACCGCAAGTCTATCATGCTATGGCATAATTGTGAATCTAGCGCAATAGATATATGACATTACAAGCAACCACAATAACAATAATATGCAATATTTTAAAAATAATATTCAATATTGAAAACAATTATTTCTATTAATAGTAGTAGCAGCAGCTGCAATATTATATAATATTTAAATAATTAAATTATATATATAGTCATTAAATAATAACAAAAATTGAATTTAAATGTACTTATAAAGCAAAATTACTAACAAAATACTATATGCTGTAGCAAATGCAACATCTACTCATACGGAAAGAGCTGATATAATAAATGATGACAGACAGACTTCAGCAATGCACTACTATGCCAGACCTTTATGCCAGACCTTTGCTTTACAAACAGATAAACATACAGCAGAACCTTAAATTTAGCACTGTAAGTAACAACGTACGAAAGCAAGAACAAGTATGGACTGCATAATATTTCCTTGTACCTGTTAGAAGTCTGCAATTATAAACTAATTTCAGCTGTGAAAAAAAGTAGTCTGAGACAAACCCACACATAAAGCACTGCACTAATACATGAATCACCATTTCCAAGCCCTTCTGTGAGAGAAACTACAATTATTAAACCTGGCCAGAAACTAAAATTATGTACTGTCAGCGTAGCAATAATAATCGAACACTACACTGACAAAAATTATTCATTGGATTTAATAATTTTTTAAGGTAAGTGGTTGTAAAAATGCAACAATATGATTATTTTTACTATCAGGAATATAAAAAATAGGATTAATATTTAATATAGAAAATATAATTACTAATATTATTGGCCAAAATTAAAATATTCATAGTAGTAAGTAAATATAAAGCTCACAATTTTTTCTTACAGGATCACATGAAGGACAATCACACCTTTCCATACTTTTTTGGGAGGTGCAAAATGAGCATGTCTTTAACAACTCATACTTTAATTTATTACCTTATCATTACTCTTTAGGACTTTTGATATAAACAGAACCAAGGGTAAGTCCAAATAAGCATACCCTTTGTTTACCCAAAATGGCACTCTTTTTTCACTCACTGATATTTTAACAGTGGCATATAAATATTGCAGTCATTATGAACTTAAAATCTGTAAGACTACACATCTCTACAACATTTCTTACCTGTTTTTTTTGTTAGAGAAAGGTCCAACTGAATTGATAGTGTTCAGTCACGTGACCTGTGAAAAAGACTTGGCTGTAATGGTAGCTACAATGGGATCTTTATAAAAAAAACAGTACAATGTGCTCATATTTCTATCTGTTTTAAACTACAAGTATTTGAGTCACATATCAACAGAACAAAACAGAGATATGATCACAAACTGTAAATTGTGGGCACTTTCAATCCGTATACTGCACCCGCTGCCAGTTTTCAGCCATTTAAACCTGTCATGTCCCTGTCAGAGCTTCAATTCGGCAATGTTTTTATCTATCTTGTGGATATTCCTCAGCGATTTAGTCTCTGGTGATGGCACTATAGCATGCAAGAATCTGTTGTTATATTCGGTGTCGGGTTACTGTGTTTAGATTAATATTTGCTGGCAGGGAAAATCTATTCCTTCACTTTTGCTATTTATACTTTGACTTTGTATTTTAATTCATTCTTTAATTGCACCTAACCTGCAAATTAAAACAGAAACTGTATAAAAAGTATACAAACATACTAACAGTTATGGGCCAATGATATGCTAAACCATTCATCACAAATCCTAAAAATCTTTCTGTGAAGGAATTTTGTAGAATTTTGTAGCAAAGCCCAGGTGTGTCTCCTCGATGGTTAATATCGCTATATCTTATTGCACAACAATTATCCTGCTTTTTGGTTTAAAAAATCATTTAACCCATGAGTTGGTGGTCAGCAGGAGATAATAATGTTTTGCCCACTGGGGGCCGTTCCCTTAATGGTGTGACGTCATGTAAAAACGATCAATGGCTCGATGTGAAACGCTTTAATTCATTCATTCATTTTCCTTCGGCTTAGTCCCTGATTTATCAGGGGTTGCTGTAGTGGAATGAACCGCCAACTACTCAGGCATATTTTTGATGCAGTGGATGCCCTTCCAGCTAAAACACATGAATATTTTTTGAACATGAACTTTTTTGATTTGTTTTTAACCAAATGATGATGGGACACAGCACTTGCAAATATTACTGTATTCACAAGTTGCATTTTGTCAAATCGCTTCTTACAGAAATAAAAAGGATATTTGACTTTTCAGTGACAAAATGTGCACGTCAGACATACTGAGTGTCATAATCCCACTATTCACTCATTCTTCCACCCCACGTCTATTACCTATACACACATTTGTCACCTTAAAGGCTGGCTTTTATGATTCAGTAGCTTACAAAAACTATGAAGGTATTTTGGTGCAAAACTCCCAAGCAGCTGTAAAAGTGTAATTTGTAGTTGTACAGAATAGCCACAAATGTGTATCAGTAAATGTGTACTAACAGAGCACATTTGCAAATGTGTATCAGTAAATTTGTACTCGCAGAGCAAATTTGAAAATGTGCAGGTATTATTTGTCTCCAACAAACACAACGCAACATTTACACCTTTTCAAATCCTTCAGTGCAGGTGCACAAATCCCATTGGACGAATCACAAATAAAGAAACTCATCCGCTCATGTTTATTGCTACTATTGTTGCAGTGAATATGGTGCAAAACACACTCACACACCTGCATCCAAAAATGTGAAGTCACAGACAACACTTGCACATCTGTAGATTAGAATGTGTATTCACGCAAAAAGAGTTGCATGCATGTAGAATGTTGGATTTTTTTTTTCAAATCTACGTTTCGCGCTCTCGCTCTTTTGCCCCATACATCACTGTAATATTTGGTGCAAAAGTGACTTGTGTATCTGCCAACCCAAACGTGGGCTCTATCTGCAGATCAGAGAAATTCAGGCAATATGGGATGGGGTGTGACGTCACCGCTCTAGCGTTGCGGCGGCTGATAGGAAAAGTCGCTGCGTTCGAAACCCTAACCTTCACGAGATTTGCCGTATCTATACTTAATTTGCATTTGAATATGCCTTCTTAACTATTTCATGGTAGGAGGAAACATACCTAAAGAAAGGAGTACGTTTGAAACTTCAGTAACCATAAAAGAGTACGTCAGATGGACACCTTTCTACTCCAGGAAGCCACAGCATACATCATAAAGAAGAAAGAAGACGCGGTGGGTTTCAAATGTGAGTATTAGAAATGAAAAAGATGGTTCCTTGTGTTAAAGTTGCATTTGTTGAGCTACTGTACAGTGCACTGTAGAATTGTTGAGGGTGTAAAGAGGCTTTATATTATAGTCTATGTTATTTTGCTGTAGAATTTACTGTTGTCAACATTACTGTTTAAATTAGATGCATGTAATTTTAATAAATGAAAATAAAGGGTAATTTGTTTAATCTATGCATCAGTATAGTTGATCAATTGAGGAACATTTGTGTTACATCAGCAACTACACCAACATGTTTTTTGAGCATGTGAATAACAGAGGTCATTTACTCTAGTCTCGATGTTACAGGGAGGCTTTTATTGAGTGCAGTACAGAAATTAATTAAAGTATCTTTTACATTTGATACCTATTAATTATTGTATTTTCAAACAGCTATTACATCAGCTTTTTGTTTTTTATTTCTGTGCCTTTGCTGCAGATCTGTTGTGGTGGAGCTGGACCTGTAAGGCAAGGGTACCAAGACATTTGTGGAAAAAAGAATCCAAAATAAGAGGCAAGATAATTTTATTACTAGCACTACAGAAATCAAATGACACATTGTGCGGTAAAATGACTGATTGTACTGATCTGAAATATCTGCAGATTGGTGTGCGTGGTGAGGATAAAGAAGTCCACAGCAGCATCCTGGAAATGCTGTAGTGCAGGGGTGCCCAAACTCTTGGAGGGCCAGCATCCTGCAGAGTTTAGAGTCAACTTCAACTAAACTCCGCAAGACAGTTCAGGCAGTTCAGTTTGGGCGCTGCTGCACTAGAGCAGTGAACGAGACCCTGCATTAGTCCACCTGCCCTTGTGTCTCTCATCTGGGCCAGATGCTGTTGTGGTCTCTTCATCACCAGTATCTCGAGCATGGACTGCTTGGAATGCATCCCTGTCCTGTTCTAGTCTGACTGCAGCAGTGAGGGATGCGATGAAAGTCCCTCTGATCATCTGCAGAACTGGCCTAGCTGTGTGGAGAGACAGCAGAACATGATTTTCTGTCTGTAAATACATCTCTGTTTGAATAAAGCTTGGTTTCATGTGTTGTTGACTTTATTTATTTATTTGTCATGATTACTCATATTCATTCTTTTAATAATATTAATGTTTCAGTTTATTTTCAATAAATAATGATACTTTCAATAATGTGCATTTCCATTGTTTAACAGAAAATTAAGACGTTCTCACCTTGGAGACATTTGTCCAGTGACTATTCATGTAGATTTACTTATATAGTTAATTGTCCGCATTTATCATTATTATTGAACGTGTTGGGGTGGGCTAGCAATGCATTCTAGACTAAAATGTTTAGTAAAATCTTAATATTTTTCAAGTGTTAAATTAATTATAAAAACATGGTACCATTGGTTTTGCTCACCTGTGAAGACGCACTCTGGTCTGACATTTTTCTAAAAGAAATATATTAATTTAATAGTTTAATTTACAGGGTCATATTATACGAGAAGACTGAATAGCGAACTTCACATTACTAGCCACGTTACCTTTCGTAAAAAAAGAATTGCGATCCTAGCAATGAATACCGATCACTAACATAGCTATATTTAAACTAACAACAAACTATAACTTTGAGTGATTTTATAAAAAGAAGCAATGAAAAAGTACCTTTCCTGGACTGCTCCTATCAGGACATCCTTCTTTCCCCGCTCGTTCGGTGGACAGCTCTTTATGACTAAACAAGGAAGTCTCTTCTGATTGGCAAAATTTCTCTGATCTCCAGATAGAGCCTGCGTTTTGGTTGGCAGGTACACAAGTCGCTTTGGCACCAAATATCACAGTGATGTATGCGGCAAAATAGCGAGAGTGCGAAATGTAGATTTGCAAGTGAAAAACAGCACTTGAGACCCGTAGCGGCAGATTCGAGTCGTTGAAGTAACGTAGTTGTGTTTGTGCTTAGAAAAAAAAAATCTAAAATTCTACATGCATGCAACTCTCTTTGCATGGATGCACATTCTGACCTACAGATGTGCAAGTGTTGTCTGTTTCCTAGCTTGTTTGCTGTACACCATGTCACACAGCAGCTTTTCTGGCATCGTTCTGCTTTTTAATATGAGTCAGAAATGGCAGTGAGGCAGCCTTTCTCAATAAAAAGTCAATGGAGCGGGTTGGATTGTTTCCTCCTCTGTGTGGGCGTGGCCTAAATGCATGGGCGTGGCCTAAATGACTATTATGGTAAGAGGGATGACGTTTACTGGTGTAGGGGATCAACCTACATTAAAAGATCGATCAGGGATTTATTAGCTCATTTCAATGAATCGAATCTTGAAGATTGAGTCAGACTGAATCAGATTAAAAGCTTTACACTTTTTCATTTGTTAAGCAAATAGAAGACATTGTATTTTACCAATCTCATTTATATTATTTCCGTGGCCAACAATAATAACATAACACAAATATTGGGTTAACTTTTAGCAAGGAAATAAAATCTACAGCTCAAGGCAAAGACATAGGCCCAATCTAAATTCTATTTTTGTACCCCTAACCCTTCCCCTTCCACTTGGCCCTTGCAACAAAGTGTGAAGGGGAAGGGCTTCAAAATTTACCCCGAAGAAATGGGACAGCACTACAACTCCTGCATACGTCTGTCACGGTCACAGAAGGCAGAGACGAAAGGGTAATTTACGCAGTGTTTATTAAAACACAGAAGTGGGTCTTCGCACTGTAGTGCTGGCAGGTGTAACAAAGTCAATAGTCAACGTAAGAAAAGTCACTTCCCTTGAAGGCGAGCAAACAGATACCAGGTGTTAGCGTCGATGATGGAAAGTACATGGATGACGTGGCAGAGGATCAGGATAAGCACAAGGAGAGTATGACCATGCAGAGTTGATTCCAGCCGACGAGTGAACAGGATGGGTGAGTATATATAGTGTGGTGGTGACGGCTGGAACAGGTGAGTGTGGTTAGTGCACAGGTGTGTGTGATCAGTAATTTGGTGATTGAGTACGGTGTGTGGTGGATGGAGAGTGAGAATAGTGATCGGGGCTGATGGAACGTGCAGAGGGTGTGACAGTACCCCCCCTCCACGGGTGACTCCTGGCACCCTAGATCGGCGGCGAGGACGACCATGGCCTCGGGGAGCTGGGCGATTCAGGTGTTGACGGTGGAACTCTTCGAGGAGAGTGGGGTCTAGGACGTCGTCTCGTAGCGTCCATGACCTCTCCTCGGGACCAAATCCCTCCCAGTCGATTAGGTAATGGAGGCGGCCGTCCCGCCGCCGGGAGTCGAGGATCTCTTTGATGAGATGTTCTCGCCAAGGATCTCGGGTTGTGCTGGAGGGGGAGGCGGTTCCGGGTCTGTGGAAGGAGAAGGAACAGGGTCAGTATAGGGTTTGAGGAGTGCAACGTGAAAGGCTGAAGAAATACGTGAGTTAGGAGGTAGGTTGAGGCGGTAAGTGACAGGGTTGATCTGGGAGTGGATGGTGTAGGGCCCTATGTAGCAGGGACTCAGCTTCCTACAGGGCAGTCGGAGGCGGATGTTCTGTGTAGACAGCCATACCTTGTCCCCTGGGTGGTACATGGGGTTAGGTAGTCTACGACGATTGGCGGCATCGGTGTGCCTCCGTACTGCTCGTTGGAGATGGACGTGAGCTGAGTCCCATACCCTCTCGCTCTCCCGGAACCAGTGGTCTACCGCGGGCACTTCAGAGGATTCGCCGGTCCACGGGAACAGTGAAGGTTGATAACCTAGGACACACTGAAAGGGGGTTAGTCCTGTGGAGGCTTGACGAAGAGAATTCTGAGCGTATTCTGCCCACGGTAGGTACTGGCTCCAGGTGTCTTGGTGTTGGGCACAGTATGTCCGGAGATAGCGGGAGATCTCCTGGATCTTCCGTTCGGTCTGGCCATTAGTCTGTGGGTGGTAACCGGACGAGAGACTGATGGTGGTCCCGAGTAGCTGGAAGAATGGCTAGGAAGGGCTTTGAGTGGAATGAGCTTGCAATGTTTGGAAAAGCAATCGACGACCACCAATATGGTGGTGTGACCTTGAGAAGGAGGTAAATCAGTGGCAAAATCGACTCCAATGTGGGTACAGGGTCGGCGGGGAATGGGTAATGGTTGTAGTTTACCTTCTATGAGACGGTGAGGAGTAGTGGTAATGGCGCAGACCGAACATCCCCGGACATACTGGGACACGTCCTTAGCCATACCTGGCCACCAGTATTTGTCCCGTAGGAGCGAGAGGGTTCGCCTGCTGCCCGGATGTCCTGAACCGAGGGAGGTGTGCGTACTGTCGAGGAGGGTAAGCCGATGACTGGAGGGCACGTAGGTTAAACCTCTGGGAAGTTCAGGAGGGGCTGGCTCCTCGAGGGTGGCAGCACGGATTTCCTCGTCCACTTTCCATATGATGGGTGAGAGGAATATGGATGGAGGAAGCACAGGTTCAGGAGTATCTTGAATGGGATCCGGTGAATATAAACGGGATAATGCGTCTGCCTTGCAGTTCTTATGACCAGGTTGATAGGTTATAGAAAACTTGAACCTGGCGAAGAATAGGGACCAGCGAGCTTGTCGGGCATTCAGTCTTTGAGCATGGCGGAGGTATTGGAGGTTTTTGTGGTCGGTGATGACTGTGAATGGGAACTGTGCTCCTTCTAACCAGTGCCGCCATTCCTCGAGAGCCAGTTTGATGGCCAGTAACTCCCGATCTCCTATCCCATAGTTTTGTTCGGCCGGACTGAGTTTCTTGGAATAGTACGCACACGGATGGAGACCTTTAGGTTCGTCAGACCACTGAGAGAGTACGGCTCCTACTCCTACGTCTTCTTCAACGATGAATGGCCGTGTAGGATCGGGGTGTTTGAGGATGGGAGCAGTGGTGAATTTGCCCTTGAGGAGATGGAAGGCGCGATCCGCGTCTGAGCTCCAGGTTATAGTACGTCGGTCACCTTTAAACAGCGATGACAAGGGGGAAGAGACCAGACTGTAATTATTGATGAATCGGCGGTAGAAGTTGGCAAATCCCAGGAATCGTTGGAGTTCCTTGACCGTTTGGGGTTCTTTCCACTTAGTCACAGCTTCTACTTTGGCGGGTTCCATCTGAACCCACTCAGCGGAGATCACGTACCCGAGAAAGGAGATGGTGGATTGGTGGAACTCGCACTTCTCAGCCTTTAGATAGAGTTGATGTTCTCGGAGACGGCGCAATACTTGGCACACATGAGTACGGTGGTCTTCCAGGTTACGGGAATAGATGAGGATATCATCTATATATACGATGACATATTGATGAAGGAGGTCTCTGAAGATTTCGTTCATGTAATTCTGAAACACTGAAGGACTGTTGGCTAGTCCGTAGGGCATTACCAGGTACTCATAGTGGCCAGTAGGGGTTATGAAGGCGGTCTTCCACTCATCTCCCTCTCGGATACGGATGAGATTGTAGGCACTGCGGAGGTCCAGCTTACTGAATACTCGCGCCTCCCGGAGCTCCTCAAGAGCTGCTGGCACAAGCGGTAGAGGGTAATCGAACTTAACCGTTGCCTCGTTCAACACCCGATAATCGATACACGGCCTGAGTCCTCCATCCTTCTTCGTGACAAAGAAGAAGCTCGATGCGGCAGGTGATCTAGATGGTCTGATGAACCCCTGGTCGATGGCCTCCCGGATGTAGCTCTCCATGGCCTCATGCTCAGGACGGGAAAGAGGGTAGATACGACCGTGTGGTAGCTTAGCACTGGGCAGCAGGTCGATGCTACAATCGCAGGGCCGGTGAGGAGGGAGTTGTGTGGCACGTTCTCTACTGAAGACGTCTAGGTAGGAGTGGTAGGTGGAGTGGATACGCTGAGTGAGGTCCGTGGTAGGGTGCTCCATGATGGTAGAGTGAAGGGAAAGGGATGGTCGGGTAGGAGGAGTCTGTTTAGCCGGTGGGTGATGAGCGTGATCCTTACAGGTGTCGCTCCATTTCAGGATCTCCCCCGTGCTCCAATTGATGCTGGGTTGATGCTGGATCAGCCAGGGTCGACCCAACAACACATCCACATTGGCCCTGGGTAATACCAGCAGATTGAGTGTTTCATAGTGGAAAGGAGGAGTGAGAAGTGTAACCTGGCGGGTTTGTCGGGTGATCCTGCCATCGCCCAATGGTGAGTCCTGAATGGTGTAAATTTGATACTGGGTCTCGTTTGGTACTGTGGGTATGCGATGTTTTGAGACGAACTTTGAAGAGATGAAGTTCCCAGCTGCTTCGGAGTCCACCAGGACATTGATGGGAAAGTTACAAGAGTTTATGAGGTATTGAATATGAGATATGGTACAAACGGAGGGAGTTATGGAGAAGGCACTCACCATTGGACGAGGCGGACGAACGGGACAGCCTGAGAGGAGACAGAGATGATGATGAATGCGTCGGTTACGCTCCGCTGTAGTGATGTGGTATGCTTCGGTGATCATAGGTTCGTCGAATTCAGGAGGCGATGGTGAGGGGTGACGAGACAAGGAGGCATCGATAGAGTGGAGTGGTTGTGTGGAGTGGTGGTGAAGAGGAGCTTGGTGGTGAGCTGTAGTGGCGGAACAGGCGTTGAGGTGTTGGGAGACGCTGATAGCCTTACTGATGAACACTTCCAGGTCCGCGCTGTCATCATAGATAACCATCTGTTTGCGGACGCTGGGTGTTAATCCCTGTCGATAGGCGGCTAACAGCGCCACCTGGTTCCAACCACTACTAGCGGCAAGAGTGCGGAACCTAATGGTATATTCATGGATGGTGAGGTTCCTTTGGTTCAGAGCAATAAGTTCATCATGAACAGAGAGCGTTGTGAGTGCGATACCAAATACCTCCTTGAAGTGCTGGGAAAATGAGTGAAACGAATGCAGAACTGGGTTGCGAGCGTTCCACAGCGGGTCAGCCCATTGCAGTGCTCGGCCCGTGAGGAGGGAAATCATAAACGCCACTTTGGTGATTTCATTGGGGAATTGTTGTGAATTGGTCTCGATATATAGCGAGCACTGTAACACAAAGCCGGCACAGCTGCTGGGCTCGCCGGCATAACTGGTAGGGCAAAAGAGGGGTGAATTCGCCATTGAGAGTGGATTGGCTTGAGCACCCGATGGTGCCAAGGAAGAAGGTTGCTGACTCATTGTAGCGGCTTCCGCGAATGAGTCGGGAGCGATCCCGGAAGTGTTAGTCTCCATAACGCCGGGATAGTTTGCAGGGCTGGAATCCTGTCACGGTCACAGAAGGCAGAGACGAAAGGGTAATTTACACAGTGTTTATTAAAACACAGAAGTGGGTCTTCGCACCGTAGTGCTGGCAGGTGTGACAAAGTCAATAGTCAACGTAAGAAAAGTCACTTCCCTTGAAGGCGAGCAAACAGATACCAGGTGTTAGCGTCGATAACTGGAGAAGAGAACTGGGACACCCCTACCCCTTCACGTGAATGCGCAAAATGGTAAGGGGAAGGGCTAAGGGGTAGAATTGGGATTGGGCCTTAGAAGCACATAAACACAAACACAATTCTTACAAAATGAAAACAATGATTTATTGAGCTACACCACGATACATGAAACTAACTACAAAATAAACAAACAAACAAACGTGCACACACACTCACACATACACATACACAGAGAGGCAGTAAGAGGATGCAAAATGAGTTGACAACCATCCCAAATTAATTCTATTATTAATTCTAGTAATTCTAGTACTTGCTACTAGATCTTAAAATCACACCTGAGAAACCACAAAAGCAGATTCGGCTTATCTTTAAATGTTTCAGATCAATTTGCAGCAGATCAGCAAGAGACAACATTTGTTTGTGTTACTTGTGCATTTGCTGGAAGTCTTGAGTTTCCCTCGCCGGCTGGCCTCGAGGAAACACGGCACTCCTGATTGGTTGGTGCTTCAGTGAGGTCCTTGGCATTCACTCGCTCGTGAGTGGAGGTTGTCCTGGGTTACCAGGGTAACAGACTCTGCTGAGAGTTAGTTTGCGGAAGTTCTTGCGATTTTGACGGTCCCAAAACGTTAAGAGGTTGCTTGGAAAGTTCGTGGTGACCCAATCGTGTGGTGGTGTGGTGTCCGGCAAGCGAGAGGGGGCAGAGAGCAGCAGCGAGTGCGAGCAAGCAAATTCTAAAAGCAAAATTTTACTGTTGCAATAGGTTTTTAAGTGATCTGGTTTGGTCCATCCCAATGGCACTGTCCTCCAATGAGCGGTGGCCATGGAAGGTGGGGCCACGCCCCGTACCCTTGTAGTCAGGATCAATCATTAACAGACTTAATTTCACGTGTTGAAATAATTTGTAAGTTTGTAACTATCTTACATCAAATGTTACAAGGCGAATACTGTTTGTACTACTAGTTTTTCATTTACACCAATGTCACTAGCTTTCGTTTAGTACCAAACATCATACATTTCAGACACATACAGAAGGTTTCATCTGCTATGAGGGTTAAAAACATTTTATTAACTTGGTTGGTTATAATGGTTGCAATAAACACATATTATATGAGGAAAACTATGGCATATTATTCAAAGATACATCTGCCTTAATTGTAACACTTCAAGTGATTGTCTTTCATTCATATGCATTAATTCCAGAGATCCTTTGTCTCTACCAAAGTGTGCATCCAACAGGATGTACCACATGATGGGCACATGACCCGGGAGTCTTGTGAGGCAATTAGTTAGGTTTCCGGTTGAAAGGCTTGTAAAGCACCATTCTTGGTTGATTAAATCATTTACCAAATTTGGTAAAGGGTCCCCAGAACATCTGTGGACAAAGTATTGGTGAAAATAGTCAAATCATTTAGCTCTCTGTTATCGGTGGTGTTATAACCCTTCGAGCCAATTCTAAATGACTGAGACCAGACAATTGATTTCCAAGATTTTAGATTCGGACTGGTTTTGATTCTGCAATATGCCAGTGAGTTACAACACTGGCAACATGTATTAGCTGATCTGCGAACCCACAAGGTTATCTAACTAATCAGAGCCCACACTCAAAAAATAATGTTTGCTGCTTGTTCAAATAAATTATATATAAATGAGATGAATTAACAAAATGTTTGAGTTTTTTGGGGGGAATAACTTAATTGTTTTATGTTCAATCCACTTAAATTTGTAAAAACAATTAAGTTAACTTAATTTGTGTTGGGACAACACAAAAAGAATTGGGTGGAACCCAGCATTGTTTTACAATGCATTGAGGGAGGGCGTTTGGAAACCAGGACCTTTTCATGATAGCTAAGAAGAGAGCAGTTTACAATAAAGGTCAATTATGTGAATTTTTTTTTTTGATTTTTTAAAAAACAAGGCATATAAACAACCTTGTTTTGCACCTCACAAATACTATCAAGCTTTCAAAAAAAATCCAGTAGACCACCCCCTAGGATATTATCGAAAATGTATTTTTGTGAATAGCATAAATCTTTTTTTTGAGCTCATAACCTGAGGATGAATGTGCTGCTAACATACACACTCTTCAGACAGTCTTTGTGTGTCTTTCTATCTATCTATCAGAAACAGATAGAGTCAGTATCTGCCACCTGATTCAAACCATTTTCTGCTGTGGGATTTGGAGCTTGTGGAAATGATACTGCTCAACTGTAATTCACTCACATATGAAAACACTTGACGCTCTGCTGGATTGACTGACAACATTAGATGCATCAGTTCATACAAAGAAAATACAAAACATTATATAATTTTTTTCTAGCAGAACAGAAAACATAACCTCATGGGGGAACACATTCTATGTTTTTATCTAAGTTCTAAAGGAGAAAAAAAAAAACAGAGACAATTTTCCAAGATAACACATGGCCAATGTTAATGTTTCCTTCTAAGATTTATAAGACCTTTACTGTATAAATCCCCAGTTTCTTATTTGCATACAGCATTCTAAATGAACAACTTTAAATACATTTAAAGCAATAAAATAGTCAGTGCAAAAACCCAGTGGTTAGTGTGCCGACATATGGTGCGCTCCGGGCTTCCCGAGTTCAAATCCTGGATTGTGGACCTTTTCTGATCCTACCTCCCTCTCTCCCACTTCACTTCCTGTCAACCTACTGTCCTGTCAAATAAAGGCAAAAATGCCAAAAATAAATCTTAAAAAAAAAAAAAGCAATAAAATAACTAAATTACATAGAATATATAAATACAGTAAAACAAAAAATCCTGTTATTTATTTATTTAATTAATTAATTCATTTTATTTTATTTTTTTACTTAATAATTGCTTTAGACAAAGCAATGAATAGTCCATTAATTTATCCCAAATTGCAATGTGACCTGTATGCCCTTGTTGTTAATAATGTAATATAAAAATAATGTTTTATCATAGTTAAAATATATATTTATTAATAATATTTTAATACTATTACTACTACTACTATTACTACTACTACTACTACTACTACTAATAATAATAATAATAATAGTTCTCCTTTATATGGGAACTCCAACGTGCGTCTGTAAATAGACTAAGGGAGATTGCTAGATGAGCAATCACTCTGAAGAGAAAGAAAAAGGGCCAATGAATGCTAAATGAGTTGGCAGAGCTCGGCTTGGCAGGTGTGACTGATTAGTCATCAGTGGAGTATATCAGTAGCGTCCACAGAGCGAGCCTCAGATTCTTTGCTTCAGACCTCACACGAGACTGAAGAGCTGCGATCCTGATTTCTAAGAGAAATCAGCTTTATCACCAGTGCGGGCAAAGACGTCACATCGGCGGTCGAACTGGGCTCCTTTCCTGTCCCCTGGGCTTTTCACTGGTGTTCAATAAAAGGCCAGTTTTCCCTAAAAGAGCAGATCCCCTAAGAGAGCAACACGGCCGAGCAGCACGTCTTTTTAAAGATGTTGTTCCGGCCGTGCATTTCTAGATGCAGTGGTTTCCTATCCCAGGATGACAGGCACAAGTATTGCATCACATGTCTGGGGGTCCAACATGTGGAGGCGGTGCTCGCGGACAGTTCTTGCCCTCACTGTGAGGGCTTGACTGTTGCACAGCTGAGGTCGCGGCTTACTCTAGTATTAGGGTGCCAACCCTGTTGCTCCCCGCAAGTCGATTAGCGTACGGGTAGGTCTGAGGTCATAGGTATATGCGAATAGCTGACAACGCTTGCTTTATCAACGCACCCATATTGCAGACTGGCCTATTCGGCGATACCGTTGGGACCTTACCCAGGACTTTACCTTTACCAAGTGCTGAGCCACCTGCAGGACTGGAGTGCCCCCGCCCCAGCGCGCCTTTAAGTCTGGTAAACGAACCGCGAAGCATCCCTGAGACGAGCCATCCGGAGAAGAGGGGACCTGCTCTTTCCTCGTTGGTTGGCCAAGGACCAATTCAGTCCGTAACAATGACTATTATTCTACCACTGGCCTTTGGGTTGGCGGTAACCAAATTTTCAATAAAATTTTCCTCTCTCCAGATGTGCAAACCCGAGCCGTGCCAGTCTGGGACGTTCCACCTTCCAGCTCACAGCGCCGGGCTTTATCGCAACAGGCTTTCAAGGTACAAGGGACCGGTCTCCTTTCCCTCACCCCAGCCTCATTGTGGGATCCAAGGAGGGGGGTAAGAGACAATCTCTTATTTTCAGCTCTTCCTTGGGCCGCCCTGCTTTTCGAGGTGATCACTCCCCTCCCCAGCTGCCCCTTCTCTGGCACGTCAGTGATCGCTTCGATGACACCATTAGCATGAACTCTGCCAGCCTGGTTAGCGCTGCAGACGAGCATGGCGCGCGGGCACACACCGAGCGTACATCACTCCACTGTGTCGCCGAATCTTTAGCCCTTTGACGGATCTTGCTTTCCTAAGGGCCGGGCTGCTCTTAGGACAAGTATCCAGGCATGTTGTCGTATCGACAGATGCCTCCAACACAGGCTGGGTGGCCGTGTGCAACAAGCATGCAGCCGCAGGTTCATGGACCGAACCTCGTTCATGGACCCTGTCACCCTCCACACTGATGGTTTATGTGGCTGCCATCTCCGCTCATCATGATGCGGTGGATGGCAACACGCTCTGGAAGCATAATCAAATCATCCGATTCCTCAGAGGCACGCAGCGATTAAAGCCATCCCACTCCCTACTCATGCCTTCTTAGGATCTCTCTGTAGTCCTGGCGGGTCTGCAGGCAGATCCATTCGAGCCACTCGACTCGGTATCCTTAAAATTCTGTTCATGAAGACAGCTCTGCTGATCGCGTTGGCATCGTTCAAGAGAGTCAGGGATCTGGAGGCATTTTCGATCAACGAATTGTGCCTGGACATAGCCCGGCTATGTGCTTAAGGTTCCTACCACCCCATTTTGACATCAGGTGGTGAACCTGTAAGCGCTGCCTTCGGAAAAGGCAGACCCCGCATATTCACTGCTTTGTCCTGTTTGTGATTTGCACCTTTATGTAGAACAAATGCAAAACTTAAGTCTTGTGAACAGCTCTTTATCTGTTATGGTGGTTGGCAGAAGGGAAGTGCCAAATCAAAACAGAGGTTGGCCCACTGGATAGTTGATACCATCGCCCTCGCTCATGAATGCCAGGGCGAGGCGCGGCCCCCTCAACTAGAAGTGTCGCCTCCTTCTTGGCGTTAGCATGCTGCACCTCTCTTACAGATATCTGCAGAGCTGCGGGCTGGGCGACACCTAACACATTTGCGAGAGCCGGTTTCTTCACGATTATTGGGTAACCCTGATCAATCGGGAGGAAATTAAGCTAGATGTCAACAACGCTTGCTGAGCCATGTTCCCTAACACGAAGATATGTGCACCTTTTTCATTCTGCTAGTAAATTTCCCATCTGGCCAACCCTAGAGAATTCCTCCGAGGCCCCCAGCACCCGACTCAGCGGAGGAGCCGGGTGCCTGGCTCAGTGTGATGTCTGGTATGCCCACTCTGGTCTACCCACAGGCTGAGGTTCGGTGCCAACTATGCGCGGTCCCCTATGGTGATCCCATATGCTTATTCAGCCACGGAGTGTTCCCTCTGACCAGGCGCACTCGTATCTTCCCTACCCGCTAACCAGCTTATTGTATTTAGTATTGTATTTATTGTATTTAGTATTGTATTTATTGTATCCCCCCCCCACCTCCCTTAGGGCTATTCCATATGTTCTTATTGCCATTTAGTCTCCCCTTTAGGGTAGCAGGTGGCCTCCGCAGTGTCCTCCCCCTTCGGGGACTGGCACGCTTTCCCAATGTACTGACATATTTTTAAAATCCCTAGTCCATATTAGCTAAGTAAAAGCACATTACGACCCCTGTTAAAATGTTCTATTATTCCCATGTAATGGTAATTAAAGGGCCCAGGGGATGTTGGAAGGTTGCACTCTTGGTGATGCTTGTGCGCTCATGCTTTGCTTGGCAAACTTCACATCAGGGGCGTGACGGGCTTAGCTGCTGTGGCGTTTTCCATACAGTCTCCCATAGTCTGTTTACAGACGCACGTTGGAGTTCCCATATGAAGGGGAACGTCCTAGTTACGTACGTAACCCACGTTCCCCGAATAGGGAACGGAGACATGCGTCTCCACTGCCACAGCAGCTGAGTCTCCAGCTGTTGGCTGAGTGTTCGGTCTTCAGCTGGCAAAAATCTGAGGCTCGCTCTGCGGACGCTACTGATATACTCCACTAATGACTAATCAGTCGCACTCATTTGGAAATCATTGACCCTTTTTCTTTCTCTTCAGAGTGATTGGTTGTCTAGCGATCTCCCATAGTCTGTTTACAGACGCACGTCTCCGCTCCCTATCCGAGGAACGTGGGTTACATACGTAACCAGGACGTTTCATTTACATGCTATTTGTTGTTTCAAGTTGCCATTGTCTTGTGTTAGTACTTGTGATATTTAAATATTAAGAAATATCTCAAAACTGCATGTGCATGTTTGAATGCATGAATAACTGAATGCACCTTCCAAAAAAAGAAATAATAATAAATAAAAACATTTAAAAATCAGTGTTAACTATATGAGAAAGCCTCTAATCAGGATCTGTCCTCAGAAATGCTTTATAATAAATGTAATTTAATGGTCCGGATATTTATGAAATGACTCACCTCACCTTTACAGCATGTGCTCAGCAGCCCGATTAATACAAATACATTCACAAATATATTTAAGATAAAGTGAGAACACGAGTTTGGACATCCAGGGCAACTGAATAGGGCAAATGCATCATGACTAACATAAAACAAGTGCGCAATAAAGTCATACTTGTGTATTCATGTCCTAAGCTGTAGTAAAATATTAATAACCCATCAACTCTGTACACAAATATTAACGACACCACAGCTTGCATTGAAGAATTACAGCTTTATATCAATGAGAATATTCACAGCTGGCTTTAAGACAAGACACTGCAGGCAAAAAAAAAAATTAATGTACCTGTCAGTTTTAAGATTTGGGACTTTTTGGCTTTTTATTAAGTGTTTATTTTTTTTTTTTGTTTGTTTGTGTCTTTTTTTAGTCTAATGAAAATAAATCATCTAAATTGCATGTTTTATTTTGTCACTTTGTCAATTTGTGTCTGTAGATGTTAATTATTCATTCTTACAATCATTTTACCTTGGCTTCGACCCTTAATTCATCAGGGGTCGCCACAGCGGAATGAACCGCCAGCATATGTTTTACACAGCAGATGCCCTTCCAGCTGCAACCCAGTACCAGGAAACATCCATACACACTCATTCACACACATACACTACGGCCAATTTAGTTTATTTAATTCAACTATACCGCATGTCTTTGGACTGTGGGGGAAACCGGAGCTCCCAGAGGAAACCCACGCCAACACAGGGAGAACATGCAAACTGCACACAGAAATGGCAAGTGATTCAGCCAGATCTCGAACCAGCGACCTTCTAGCACATAGCATGTTCGCCTCACAGCAAGAAGGTCGCTGGTTCGAGCCTCGGCTGGGTCAGTTGGCATTTCTGTGTGGAGTTTGCATGTTCTCCCCGTGTTGGCGTGGGTTTCCTCCGGGTGCTCCGGTTTCCCCCACAAGTCCAAAGACATGCGCTATAGGTGAATTGGGTAGGCTAAATTGTCCGTAGTGTATGTGTTTGAATGGGTGTGTGTGGATGTTTCCCAGTGATAGGTTGCAGCTGGAAGGGCATCCACTGTGTAAAACATATGCTGGATAAGTTGTCGGTTCATTCCGCTGTGGCGACCCCAGATTAATAAAGGGACTAAGCCGAAATGAAAATGAATGAATAAATGAATAAATAATAACAACAACAACAACAACAATAATAATAATAATAATAATAAATAATAATAACAACCTGATCTAATAAAGTGTCATTTATGTGTATGTAAAGTGCAGATAAAGTGCAGATTTGTGTGTATACAATACAAATGGCTGCATATTTAAGTAAAAATACCTAGTTAAACTACATATTAAAATGCATATACATTTTAGTAATGTTTTATACCAGAACAAAATGTCATTCTTAAAAAAGTAGAAGTAGCTATAGTTAATTTTATTACCCTTCTTCACCTGCAGTGTCTGGCCTTTAGCTGGGCTTTGGAGGTTTGTGAAATCCTCAAGCTGTGACCTCTAAGGTTGTGTTGAATCCTTGATAAGCAAAACATAATCAAGCATGCAGTCATTATCATAGATCAAATGCACTGGCGCATTACTTACACGTGACTGAAGGTGGCAACATCTGATGGATCTGCCTTAGAACACTCGACTCTCCACCAGCGAACACATCTTTCTTCTTGACTGCACAACAGATACGTTTGTTTACCTGTCTGCAGTTTTGACCAATTGTGAAAGCAACAACAATTATTCATCTTCTGCGCACTAATGTGTGAGCAGCATTTTGAAAGTGGACCTACACAACATTCAAAGAACCATCTCTGATCTAAGTATTCAGACGAAGCTAACAAAAGAGTTTGATGAAATGGAAACAATGCTTTGGTGTAAATAGAAAATCAACCGAATGTCAATAAAAATAAGTAACTATTGTATTCATTTTAAGTATCTTAGTAACACTTTATGAAAATGGTTCATTAATAATTGTTCATTTATGTATTTATGAATAATCTTATCAAGCATTCTTATCAAGCATTCAACATTTACTAATGCATTTTTAAATCCCAAAGTTGTGCTTGGTAATGCACATTAGTTAATGCACAGTGAGTTAGCATGGACTAACGTTATTTAACTTAACATTAACAAAGATGAATAAATACCATAATACATGTATTACTAATTGTTTGTATTACTAATTGTAGTAAATACATTAACTAACATTAACTGATGGACCATTATTTTAAAGTGTTACCAGTATCGAAACGGTTACTAAAGTAACCCTCGTTCCCCGAGGGGGGGAACGGAAATGCTACGTGGAGACTTCCACTATGGGGATTTCATCAGAAAGCCAATCATCTGAAGAGTAATAAAACGGGCCAATGAAATGCCAATGAGTTGGCAGTGTCAGCGCACACAGCTGGCAGCAATCACAATCAGTCTGTCTATAAGATGCCAGCTCTGCCGTGAAACCATACCTTTTCTAGCCGAAGAAGCCGAACTACAGCTGTCAGCTAAGGCGCAATCGCTGTGGCGAAGGAACATAGCATTTCCGTTCCCCCCCTCGGGGAACGAGGGTTACTTTGGTAACCGTTTCGTTCCCCAGCGGGAGGGGAACTACAATGCTATGTGGACACTTCCACTATGGGGAAATGTATGGAATGTATGGGGAAATGTACGCCACAGCGACTGAACCTTACCACGTCATTGGTGAGAGGTTTGCCAAGCATAAGCGTGCGCGCACCATCATCACCATAGACGCAGCCCTCCAACGTGTCCCCTGGCCCTTACTCACCTACTTACCTGATAAGGTTTAGTTATATTTTTCGGGGAGTCGCAAAAATGCACCTAGTTAAGTTCTAGGAATTTAAGATACGACAGTACGTTGGGAAAGCGTGCAGTCCCGATAGGGAGGACGCTGCGGAGGCCACCTGCTGCCCAATGGGGAGACCTGGTGGCAATAAGACATATGGACTAACCCTATAAAGGGGGAGTACACATACGAAGATGGTTAGCGGGGAGGGAAGACACGGGCCCGCCCAGAGGAGGGAACTATACCGTGGCTGAGTGAAGCGTATGGGATCGCCAGTGGGGATCGCACATAGCGGGCACCTATACCCAGAACGCGGGCTGACCAAGCGGGCATGCCAACAACGTAGTGGGCCGGGCACCTGACTCCTCCGCTGAGTCAGATGCTGGGGGCCTCGGAGGAACTCTGTAGGGTTCGCCAAAATGGGGAACTGAACTGATCAGAGTAAAAATGCGCACGTATCTCTGTGTTAGAGAGAAAGGCGCCGTAAGCGTGTTACAACACCCACCGAATTTCCTCATTCACCGGGGTTAGCCAGCACACGTGAGGAAATATGCTCCACTCGTAGATTATAAAATCTCGCAAATGTATTACGTGTCGCCCAGCCCGCAGCTCTACAGATATCTGTCAGAGAGGCGCCGCGCACTAACGCCCAAGAAGAAGCGATGCTCCTAGTGGAGTGCGCTCTCACTCCTGGGGGACACGGCTCGCCCTGGCTTGAATAAGCGAAGGAGATGGCATCCACTATCCAGTGGGCCAACCTCTGCTTGGATACGGCACTTCCCTTCTGCCGACCACCATAACAGACAAAGAGCTGCTCAGAGGATCTAAAGCTCTGAGTGCGGTCCACATAAATACGCAGAGCGCGAACAGGACACAGCATTGAAAGGGCTGGGTCTGCCTCCTCCGACGGCAGCGCTTGCAGGTTCACCACCTGGTTTTTAAACGGTGTGGTAGGAACCTTGGGCACATATCCAGGCTGGGGTATCAGGATAACGTGAGAGAAGTCCGGTCCGAATTCCAGGCACGAATCACTGACCGAAAATGCCTCCAGGTCCCCGACCCTCTTAATCGATGCCAACGCGACCAGCAGAGCTGTCTTCAAGGACAGAAATCTCAAGGATACTGAATCGAGTGGCTCGAACAGAGCTCCGCGTAGGCTTGTAAGCACTATGGAGAGGTCCCAAGAGGGCATGAGAGGGGGGCGGGGTGGATTTAATCGCCTCGCGCCTCTAAGGAACCGGGTGAC
>CAIGQW010005871.1:4108710-4156103 GCA_903798125.1 Danio choprae
ATAATAATAATAATAATAATAATAATAATAATAATAATAATAATAATAATAATAATATCCTTCTTTTTTAGATGGTCTATTAGACAACACTAATGGTCTATTAGTTAATCTTAATGCATTTATTAACATGAACAAACAATGAACGATATATTTATTTCATTATTTATTTGTTTGTAAACATTAGTTATAAATTACTAAATATAGATTGATAAATAATGGTGCAGTGGGTATCGCTGTCGCCTCACAGCAAGAAGGTCGCTGGTTCGAGCCTCGGCTGTGTCAGTTGGCATTTCTGTGTGGAGTTTTTTACAGTGTCTGCGTAGATTTCCTCCAGGTGCTCCGGTACTATAGGTGAATTGGGTAAGCTAAATTGTCCGTAGTGTATGTATGTGTGAATGAGAGTGTAGGGGTGTTTCCCAGTGATGGGTTGCAGCTGGAAGGGCATCTGCTGCGTAAAACATATTCTGGATAAGTTGGCGGTTCATTCCACTGTGGTGACCCCTGATTAATAAAGGGACTAAGCCGAAAATGAATGAATGAATAATACATACATTATTTAAAATTAATTGAAAATAAAAGCTAAAAATTTAAAATAAATAAATAGATTGATAAACGAATAGATAAATAATAAATACATTATTTAAAAATAATTGAAAAAAATAATAAAAATAAATAAATACTTCTTTAAAGATCATAAGACACATGAATATAAAACATGAACTTTGCTAAGGTCAAGAGGATCCCATATGATTCGTTCAGCGATTCATTTGTTCCCAAACCCCTCCTTAGCGCGATGCTAAATCTGTGCTGATTGGTCCGATGACCCAGTCTGTTGTGATTGGTCGACTGTGTTCAGCGTAAGACAGAGAGAAATGCCCAGCATGGTTTATCAACAAGTAGTCAAGAGTGCATGCAGAGTGTATGTGTGGGCCCAATGCAGGAGTGCATTAAAGCAATATAGTTTAACACCATCATATTGCTGTATTCTTAACCATAAGTAAAACACTGACACACATTCAGTATTAATCCACACAGTGGCAAAAGCTGAACTATTTTGAAACTTGACCACCGCACGTGTGTAGGAACAGCTAACGGTGGCCATAGCAACAAACATAGCTCACAAACGCATTTTAATCCGTAAACAATGCGACACGATACAGTACAAGCGGTTACAAGTAACAAAAAACAATTAAATACATAATTTGCAAGCTAGAGAAAACAAGGAGGCAACCATTTTAATCACGCTTACTTACACTTGTGAAATGGAGGAAGAAACTGGTCCATGAACTGTGTACTGTAGTTCCTGTCAAGCTCTGACAATGTCCCATACATCAATAGTCTTTTCTGATCATTGCTTTAACAAACGGCCAACAAATCCCCCGTTGTTAGTGTGTAGTTTGCTAAAGCACTCGTAAGAAAAATGACAGGGACACAGCACAAGGCTGGGGCTATAATGCAAAAATAAACTTCAACCACTGACTATTCACATGTGTGGGTAGGGGAAGTAACACTAACTTTCCCTCACACTTTAGAGCACAGCATCTTCGCGACATGATTCAACCGGGATCTGCTGGGTTTTAATTTTTTAATTTTCCCAGGTTTGCACGTGCAGCAAATGGGCGGGGCTTGAGTTGCATATCGACATCACGCCGGAAATGCTAAAGACTCGTTACTGCGGCGATTCATTCAAACCACTATGAGTCGACTCTTATAGATGAATCAATAGTTTTAAACATGGTGCACTTTCAGATTTAAGCCTTAGTTGGATATTTCACTTCACTTAGAGCTGTTACACACTGCATAGAAGGTCATTTACAAAAACCCATAATAGGGGCTCTTCAAGTCTAGGTTGTATACATTGTTCTCCACTTCCTTCATTGTTGAGGAGTCTCCTCCACTGTAATGATAGAATTACATGACGCAGCATCGAGGGCCATCGCCATGACAACAGCCATTGCTTGTTTGGTCACAGAACAGCTTCTAAATACTGAACTATAAGAAACTGGTAAATAAACAGCCTTCGCTAAAGCCATTTTCTCCTCCGTTAACCATCAGAACAAACAGAGCAGACATATCGAGCATAAATAATTTCCCTCCATAAAGTGCTTATTTCAGCATCAGATCCCTGCATTAAAAGAGCAAGTCTTCCACAAACATGATTTGTTTTATTTACTGTATGATGCTCTGGTGCAGAAATAAATAAATAAATAAATAAATCTGACCCATAAAGCAGTAGTGCTGAGACATTTCAAATAACAAATAGCAATTTTTAAAAAATATCAATACTGAAATATTTGAAACGATATTATTTCACTTTTCAGCCACACTCTCATTCAGGCTGGTTGAAGCATTTAATAATGTGCTACGGCCCACCAGAATCTAGTCAGTGCCGCCATAGTTTCACTTTTTCCATTTATCTAGAGCTTACAGCAGCTCATTTCACAGTTGATTCGCATTTCAGGTTTTATCTGTTTAAAGATCAAGCACAAGACGCAGCCGAGAGCTCAATACTGTTGTGCTGTTTGTGCGTCTCTCTCTTAGCGCATGAATGCTAAATTCTATTAAAATGTGCATGTGTTTGTGCTTCACCAGATAGACTAAATGTATGTCAAATAACAACAAAACAAAGGTCCCCTGAAGTGACTTGAAATGCACAGGTTTGTTTGATGTGTGACGTAATTTCAATTGAAACATAACAATGGGACGGGGAATTTGTTTGGCATGAGTCATTCATTTTCTCTTCGGCTAAGTCCCTTTAATAATCAGGTGTCACCACAGCGGAATAAACCGCTAACTTATCCAGCATATTTATTAGCAGATGCCCTTCCAGCTGCAAGCCATCACTGGGAAACACCCATACACTCTCATTCACACAC
Organism: Danio choprae; assembly: GCA_903798125.1. Taxonomy (NCBI): domain Eukaryota; kingdom Metazoa; phylum Chordata; class Actinopteri; order Cypriniformes; family Danionidae; genus Danio; species Danio choprae. The sequence goes on from CAIGQW010005871.1 coordinate 4,111,587, forward strand.
ATACTCTATGGACAATTTAGCTTACCCAATTCACCTATACCGCATGTCTTTGGACTTGTGGGGAAAACCGGAGCACCCGGAGGAAACCCAGGCCAACACGTGGAGAACAATCAAACTTCAAACAGAAATGCCAACTGACCCAGCCGAGACTTGAACCAGCGACCTTCATCCCACCGAGCCGCCCATTTGGCATAAGTATATAGCATACGCTTTTTTATTTATTATCTGTCTATTAGTCTTGAGGATATTTATATTCATGTGTGCTCCAAAACAGTGACAGTATTCGCATTTAGAACATATGAACACTGTCCTGTTTGTCACTTCTGCATAAATGGTCATTCATTCATTCATTTTCATTTCGGCTTAGTCCCTTTATTAATCTGGGGTCGCCACAGCGAAATGAACCACCAACTTATCCAGCATATGTTTTACGCAGCGGATGCCCTTCCAGCTGCAACCCATCTCTGGGAAACATCCATACACACCAATTCACACTCATACACTACAGACAATTTAGCTTACCCAATTCACCTGTACCGCATGTCTTTGGACTTGTGGGGGAAACTGGAGCACCCGGAGGAAACCCCACGCCAACACGGGGAGAACATGCAAACTCCACACAGAAACGCCAACTGACCCAGCCGAGGCTCGAACCAGTGACCTTCTTGCTGTGAGGCAAACGTGCTACCCACTGCGCCACCATGAGGCCCCTAAATGGTCAATCACTGATTTTTTATTTATTTACATCACCTCATACTTCAGTTTCTCATCAAATGTTATGACCAATGCTGGCATGTCCTGCCCACTTCAAAATGCTTCTCATTTGCTTCTCAAAATGCTTTTGATGCACATGAGCTGAACCACTCTTAATGGCAAAGCTGTGATACAACTGAAGTGCTATTGGCTGCTTTTTAAAGGGGAGGAGCTACTATATGTCCAGCTCTGTATTTATGTTTCAGTTTAGATTATGTCAAACATCAAATAAAATTGCACATTTCAAAGCACTTTATGGGACCTTTAAAAATGTTCAATGGCATTTTGTATGTCACAGCTCTGCCATTCCTCTGACTCTTACCAAGATCTGTAAAAAAAGGTTGAGTCAGTCTAACCTTTTCTCTGCTTTAAAATACAGCATTTGGTGTAATTCAAATGGGTCCGGTACCTTTGTGTTCTGTGTTGTACGTATGATCTACTCTGTGCTGCCATGTGGGACCATGTGCTGCAGTGGCGGTTTTCCGTGATATTAATGATTTCTGTCAGTACAATGGAAAATATATTAAAATTGCCCAACGCAGGCTTCAACCAACATTTTTGTGAAACTGCAAATAAATAAAAAAAATTCTTCAACATACATTTGACTGAAGTTTCTTGGTCAAATCAACACAACGGGGCAGTATGCAACACCAACATTAAATAAATACCACAATAGAACTTCTCAATCTCTGATTTGGAATTGAATAGGTTTGCCTCACCTTTCTACATAGCTCCACATGGACAACTTTTTCGACTGGCCAGGTTGTTTGGTAACTCACTTTGTACTGTGTTGTATTTGTGATGCAGAGTGCTCAAGTTCAGGTTTCTTGAGGCATGTAAAACTACATGGTCGCATGCACACATCTCTCTTATGTTTGCTTTTGAATACTATTGGCTGGGTTTAGGGAAGGGTTTATGACAGTACTTAGTTGGTCTAGATGATCTTTACAACAAGTCTGCCATTTTTATTTCTGTTTGTTCATGCAGGAAGCGCATTCTCTCATTGAGTGTGTTATTCAACATTAATTTTAATTCAACAAATAATTTTTTAAAAAGCTAATTAATTCAACTAAAAATTGACTTGCATTACATTTAAAAAAAATAAGTTAGTCAAAATAAATAAATAAATTATATATATATATATATATATATATATAATAATTTTTTTATTTATTATTATAAAAAAAATTTGTTAAATGTTTTTTCACTCATTACTTAGAAAATAAATATTATTACATATTAATATTATTGCATTACTTGTAAAGCATTATAGTTGCCTGTGTGAAGAATGCATTTTCTTACTTGAGGATTATTTGTAGTGTTTTGAGTCACTGTTTGTAGCGTACTAACTTATAGATAGCCTTAAAATCTAATTCATACTTTTGTGTCTTGGTATCGCCAAACACCACAATGCATCTCCTGAATGTATCCATTGCATGCATTTTGTCTGTGTTGCTCTGCAATACACTTCTAAACATTAGTATGTGGTGGGGTTTCTACAGTGTCAATCCTCCTTGTTGGTGTTGGTGGTGAGTGTATGGCGGAAATGCGTTAGATGAGACTGTGAGGGGCTGTTCACATAATCACGTATCATATCACTGAAGTTAAAGGATACACATGCGAATAGAGGGCAACACACTTGTCCAGGTGTGCCTACAGCACAGTAAGTTAAAAGAATTGAAACTTTTCAGAATGCGCTCATCGTCTAATAAGAACCAACCAATCAGCTTCACACTCTGTATGGATTATACACATTTCAATAATAATGGTAGACTAATTACCTCGGACAAAAGCAGAGCACCCAAACATTGTGGAACTTTAAATTTTACTCTATAAATAAAGCTTGTGGCGGCACAGTGGGTAGCGTTGACACTTCACAGCAAGAAGGTCACTGGTTCGAGCCCCGGCTGGGTCAGTTGGCATTTCTGTGTGGAGTTTGTATGTTCTCCCTGTGTTCACATGGGTTTCGTCCGGGTGCTCTGGTTTCCCCCATAAATCCAAAGACATGCGCTATAGGAGAATTGGGTAAGCTAAATTGTCCATAGTGTAAGTGTGTGAATAAGAGTGTATAGGTGTTTCTCAGTGATGGGTTGCAGCTGGAAGAGCAAAACATATGCTGGATACGTTGGTGGTTCATTCCGCTGTGGCGGCCCCTGATTAATAAAGAGACTAAGCCAAAAAGAAAATGGATGAATGAATAAAGCTTGTATCAGAGCTACAGCAAGGATTTGTCAGTTGTGGTTTCTTGGAGAGAGCAGCTGATAGTTGCTTAGCAATGACAGACACCAAGGAATTGCAAGCTTATGAGCGCATTGAAATTGGTGGAAGTTTCAGGCATGTTTTAGACATAACATATGTAAGGCTCCGAACAGTAATTCAAACTCACAATTGTTCTGGAAGAAAGATGCCGGAAATGGCAATTTTCAACAACTTTAATCATAAAAGGGAACTTCAGACTTGTTAAACACTCCTGCCCCTGGCCTAGCTGCTAACACAGCTCTTGACCCCACCAACATTTTTCACAGCTATACCAAGCCAGCCAATCAAAGTACTAATATATGTAAAAATAAAGTCTTTTATTTTAAGGATCTGGGGTTAAAGGTGAGAACTGATTAGCCCAGCACATATTATTTATTCATATTACATTTAAACACAATATTTTTAAACATAAAAATGTATGTATATATAATATATATAAAGTTCAAAAGTAACTAGTAACTAGTTACTTGAGTAATTGTTTCATCATTTTAAGATCAAGTGCTTGTACTTTTACTTGAGTATACATTTTGGATACCCACCCCTGCATATTGGTCTTAGGACTATAGCAGATTGATCCTAACAAACAAATAAATAATAAAACAATAAACTTACGTTTAGATTTAAGGGGAACTTTAGCCATCAGATTTAAACTAAACATAGTGCACACACTGAGGCCCTTCCCCCATACTATTGCTTATTTGAGCATCAAATCTCTGTACAAAAACTATTCCACAAACATGATTTGTTTATTCACCATATGATATTGATGTCTCTCAGGCCTGGTGCAGCAAAACAAATAACAAACAAACAAAAAAAAATTCTGACCCATAAAACTGCAGTGCTGGGACACTTGCTCAGCCAGCGCTCACAATTCAGCTCTAAACTATAAAACTCACTCATAACACTAGTAAACACCGCAATCTGAGCACAGGGAATAGTGTTTTCTTGCAGGCCACCAAACCACAAAGCTAGCCATCAAGGCACGGCCCTGAATAATGAAGCGAATAAAGACACAACAGGAGTATTTCTGAGCGTTCCAGCTGACCACTGTGTCAATAAATCTGATGTGCCCACCAACACTTCCATTAAACTCCTCATTGGCAGCAAAGGGAAAAAAAAATAAAATGTACGGCAGCTCGAGCTCACATAACAAGAGCATAGACTCTGGCTGGAGTCGGGATGTGCTGTGCATCCCTGCGCTCACACAGATCAATGAGCGCTCGCCGCAGGCACAAACCTTTGCACCAAAACAACAGGAAAAAGCAACAACACAATGATTGTTCTGTAAACTCCTGTGACAAGTTGCTTTCGGGTGAAGCTTTCTTCAGAACGGAAATGAAAAACTGGCAAATCATATTTTCATCTGTTTAATACCGCAGACAACAACTGAAATAAAATATTCAAAATAATACTAAGTCAAGGTCTAAGAAGCAGGGCTCTATTCCCCCAAAAAACCTGTTTTGTGTCTATAAATGTACTCCTTGTATTGAAAATCTAAGGTGGCCATTCTTACAGGCGTTCTTTTGCAGTTTGTTTGTGCCATTTGTATTAGTTTGTTTGATTATTTTATGCTATGTTATGAACTAATAAACAAACAAGAAACTAACAAACATTTAACACCAGATAAGGGATTTAAACAAACAAACAAACAAATAAAGAAATAAATACATACATGTAGTAGCATAGCAGCTATTGAATGAATGAATGAATGAATGAATGAATGAACGAATGAATGGCATATGTTAATAAAATAATACAAATTGTACATTTATAAAATACAGTATAAAAACAAGCAAACAAAAAAAAGCTTCAGATAAGAGATGGACAATTAACAAACAAACTAATCATTGTAGCAGCAGCCAGAGGATGCACATAAATAAATAAACAACAGTAGATAAGGGATATGAAAATGACTAAATAAAATAATGCATAGTACTATTTGTACAACATCAAATTATTGAATTAAAATGTAAGGATTTTAAGCCAAAAACATATATATATTTTCACATCATGCTTCATAAAAAACATTATTTGGAGAACTTCATAAGCAAAATAATATATTAATTGCAAGTGTTTCAATCCTTTTTAAATTGTTTATGAACATCACAACCCAACCTGCATGAACTTCCGGTTTCCTTTAGCTTGGGGAGTTTGAAGGTTTTTGGAACACCATGTATTATAAAAAAAATACAAAGGGTTTCACTATTATAATCCATAAAACACATATTACACAGTCTTCCTATCTGCATCTCTAGGGCTGAAGGGAGCAGCAAGCATGAGGTCTTTTCAGTCAGCTCAGAAACAGACTTACTGGATTTTCACAATTTGCCAAGAGCAAAGAAACCCTCAGCTTATTTATGAAGACTCCAGGGAGTAACAACAGGAGGCCAAGTGAATTTAAGAAACAAACATAAAAGAAATCCCTAAATACGACCGTAAACTGCAATAGACAGAAATGGGAGTTCACATTAAAAGAAGCTACGGTATGGGAAGAATTTAAAAACCCTTGTTGTTAGCGATATCTGTGGCTGTTAAGTGAACTGCAGCCAGTGTTTTATTGCATGTACTTGTGCATTTAAAGCCACAATATGTAAGACTTTGTAATATGTAAGGTTAAGAAACCAATATATAAGGTTTCTTAAAAATGACTAGAACAGTTGTATATAATTTGGTGACAGTGTATGATTGAATATGCTGACCGGAAGAACTGGAAGTGGTGGACTATGGCATAATTAAAGCTCTGCTGCTTTTGTCAGGCTCGTCTCTTATCCGCAATTGCTTTATCTCGTTTCGCTTCAACGGATTTCTGCTACACTACCATGATAATACGTCTTGAATACTTTAGCTCAATTATAAACATGATTTTTGCAGGACTCCCAATGGAATCCCATGGGACTCGATGACGACAACTCCCAAGATTCCAAATTCAGTCACAGTGCCATCAGACTGTGCCTTTGTTTGTTGTGAATACTTGCCCTCTAGCAGTAAAAAATACAAACTTTGCTGTGCTTTTAACATACAAAATACTGATTGTGATCCAATGCTGATGAATTAACAGAAAATAAAACAGTATAAATATCCTATACAGCATGACAACAAACAGCCATACGCTGCTAAAAGTGACTTTTAGAATTTGCAAACATACTGAATTTCCCCTTAAAACAAGCTAAAAACAAAAACAACAGCATTGTAAAAAGCATAGTACAAAAACCATCTGATCACAGCTAGTGATTCACCGATCATATTTTTTCATGGGCTATTCTGATTTTTTTACTAGCAAATTTGAAGATTTGATAACAATTTCCAATTATTCATTCATTCATTCATTTTATTCATTCTTTATTAATCTGGGGTCGCCACAGCGGAATGAACCGCCAACTTATCCAGCATATGTTTTACGCAGCGGATGCCCTTCCAGCTGCAACCCATCACTGGGAAACATACATACACACCCATTCACACTCATACACTACGGACAATTTAGCTTACCCAATTCACCTATACTGCATGTCTTTGGACTTGTGGGGGAAACCGGAGCACCCGGAGGAAACCCACGCCAACACGGGGAGAACATGCAAATTCCACACAGAAACGCCAACTGACCCAACCAAGGCTCGAACCAGCAACCTTCTTGCTGTGAGGCGAACGTGCTATCCACCGTGCGCCACCGTGAGGCGAAACAAATTTATGTTAAACAAAATGTAATAATATCAATAAATCCAATGTGTTTTAAATTCTTATTATTAATTGAATTGGATTTAATCTATTGTGTGAAGTATGGAGCTGCAACAATTTTGCCCCTGCATATTATTAAATTTCATAGAATTCAACTAATTGGATCCGGTTTACTCTACAGCTAGATATATTTATACCATATTCATATTTTGTAACTGATTAAATCGGATAGTATTCCGCATACAACATACATTTAAAAAACTGACAAATTAAATAAAATAAAATCAAAAGGTTACAATAAACTTCGTTGTGATTCATGAGTGTGAGGAAAGTTGTGTCGCAGTCTTTTCACTCACCCCTTTAAACCTCACTCCCATTGCGTCTCTGCACCAAGGTAATGACTTCCATTGCATTGCTCAGAGAGGCATTCAAACCAACATCTCTGACATAGGAGAAGATCACTATATCAGAATCAGAAACAAGGTTCGCACCACTGAAAGTTCGGTTGTACTCACTTTGGAAATGTGCACAATAACAATGATGCTAAAGACCACACCTCTAGCAGGCCAAGAGAGTGAGGATTATCTGCACAACTCTTACTATTTGGCAACTCAGCCCTTTAAACCTCATTCCATTCATGCCTCACAGCACTAATGCAATGCCCTCCAGCTGTGCTTGCACTGCTCTGACTAGGATTTGAACCAGTATTTCCAAGATGGGTACTTAAAAGGTAGCTTCAGTTGTTTGTGCACCTCTCAAAACCAGGAGAGTGAGGTTTACTCACACAGCTCTTACAAGCTGGCCCTGTTATGCTCAGCCCCTAAACCTCACTCCCATCAGGGTCAGGTTACCAATGTTAACTCACTAGTTCTACTCACAAGGAAAAGGACATAAAAAAAACAAAAACGCAACCTCTATCATGCCAGGGAAGTGACGCAATCTACATTGCAAAAAGCGCTATAGAAATAAAGACGAAATAGCACCAATTTCACACCACTGGTTTTCCTTACAAGAGAAACATACACACAACGCTAAAGATCGTAGTAGTGGAAAAGAAGGCTCTCTTAGAAGGCTTGCCAGATGAACCAGCTACAAACCGACAATTGCACTGGCACCAACATGGGAGGTAGGCAGTAGAAACGAAGCTCACCTCCATTCAGGTTATGACACCAATAAATGACGTCCAGCTCACACTGCTCAAACCTAGGATTTCCAACATGGGATGTGGGTGCTAAAAATCCTAACCCCTAACATCATGTCAAAGACTTGACTGTCAGTACACTAGTTGGCTTCAATTTCAAAAGCAATGAAAAAACAAATAATTTAAGAAAAAATATCATCTCATCTAACTATCCATCCATCCATATATAGTCAGTGATAATTTATAAATATTTAACAACTAAAGCACTGTCAATGAAGATAATTTGTAAAATGCAAATAAAAACGATTTCAGCAAGGAAACGGCTCGCACCACTAGTGGGTTAGGGGGGGGGCTCTTTTACACTTTATACATCATGCAGGAGAATCATTTAAATACTAGCTCTAAAGTGACGTTGGTGAATTAGTAACAGCTTCTGCTGTTCTGACGTCAGCTGCAGATGTGAATGAATGGCTGTATATTGTCACTGGTGGGACCAACGCACGCCTCCCACCAGTGCCGATATATAGCCACATCGCACTGCTACTCAAGAGATATTGCTTTTATGTTTTATGTTATTTCCCCCACAAGTCCAAAGACATGCGGTATAGGTGTTTTATGTTATTTCACTCCAAATGTAAAAGTGGTCTTTTATCACCACAGAAAAAAATATTTTTCTTTTAGATATATTGAAATAAAATGCTGTTCAGAATGTTTTATACATTAAACACAGGTGATATTCATATTAACCAGGCTTCTGCAAATATTAGGTTTATCTAAAGCCCAATGGCCCTTTTTTAAAATAAATGAATACTTTCACTCAGAAAAGAATGCATTAAATTGATTAAAAGCAACAGTAAAATGTTCAAAACTGTCACAAAAGATAAAATTAATTAATCATGGTTTTCAAAAGAATATCAAGTACTTTTCAACATTGGCAACACTGAATCAGCATATTACAATAAAATGATGTCTGAAGGACTACATGACACTTAAGGCTAAAATTCAGCTTTGTGTCAAAACAATAATTAATAGCTATTCATAGTATTCATTCATTCATTTTCATTTCGGCTTAGTCCCTTTATTAATCTGGGGTCGCCACAGCAGAATGAACCACCAACTTATCCAGCATATGTTTTACGCAGCGGATGCCCTTCCAGCTGCAACCCATCTCTGGGAAACATCCATACACACCCATTCACACTCATACACTACGGACAATTTAGCTTACCCAATTCACCTATACCGCATGTCTTTGGACTTGTGGGGGAAACCGGAGCACCCGGAGGAAACCCACGCCAACACAGGGAGAACATGCAAACTCCACACAGAAACGCCAACTGACCCAGCCGAGGCTCGAACCAGCGATCAGCGACCTTCTTGCTGTGAGGCGAACGTGCTACCCACTGCGCCACTGTGAGGCGCTATTCATAGTAATACATTTGAAAATATTACTTTTTAGTTGTTGTTTTTTTGATAGATTAAATGTAAAAGCATAAGACACGTCTTTTAAAAACTAATGTTACACCTTGAACCCAATATAACCATCTTTTATAATGAGCCCTGATTGTATTATCTGCCATCCTGGTTAAAAAAAAAGATATACATTTGGATTTATACCAACCATATTCAGCATATTACAATGTATTCAGCAAAAATCAAACCAATCCGTATTGTCTGGAGAGCAGGACAGAACAAAACATGAGATAGGTGCATGTCAAGGTTCAAACTCTGGTCAGAGCAGCAGTTAGAAATACACTGGGGAGCTTGCTTGCCATAAACAAACTATTGAGTTATTTTAGAAACATCAAAATAACAAAAGTAATAACACTCTAAATAACATTCAGCTTCTTGTTATTCAGTGATTTTTTTGCTTCATAAATATTCCATATATCATCAGTAACACAAGTATTTATTTTGTTTTGCCTGTATATAGTGTTTTAGTGACTGTCAAAGCATTGACTTGCATTTTATGAATCAAAGAATCAGCTAAAAATAAATATTCCTTAAATTTTACAATAAAGACTTAGCCATTGACTTCCAATGGTTTCCTATTTTTCTAATTCTCTTTCCTTTGCTCTCTATTTCCATTTTTCTAATTTTGACTGTAATTTAGCAATCATTTTTAGTTTTTTTTTTTTTTTTAAAGCTGCTTTGGAATGACAATTATTGTGAAAAGCGCTATACAGATAAACTTTGGAGGTCAAGGGCTACCAGTTTCCAACACTCTTCAAAATATCATCTTTTGAAGAGTGTTGGAAACTGGTAGCCCTTGACCTCCAAAGTGTATCTGTATAGCGCTTTTCACAATAATTGTCAAAGGAGCAACTTAAAGGTTTGGAAAAAAGGTAGGTAAATGATTAATACATTTTGCCATTTGGATTACCTATCAACTTAACCTTCTAAAAAAAAATTACCTGCATGATAACCTCAGGGTGAGAAAATTAACAGTCAACTTTAATATTGGGGTGAACAATAACTTTAATTTCTCTTTAGTGAAAGAAAAACCTCATATTGGTTGTCCTGGCAGCATGCGACTAATCAGGAAATGTTTTTTTGGGGGTAAGCAACTCCTTTAATGTGTTAAAGTTACTAACTGCAGTATAGAGATGTGGCTGGGTTTAAATGGCAGCGCAGAGAAGTGTCACGGTGAAGGCTGTGGCCTCGTTAGCATCTGACCCTGCTTTGGGATGACAGAGAATTAATTGTAGCAACAAGGTCCCGCTAGATCCAAGTTAAATGTTAATCAGGGAGGCGAAAACACCGCCAAGTTGCTGCAAAATGCCACTGGGAGTTTTCAGTTGCATGTTAATAAAAGGATGTGATTAAAATCACACTGTGTGGGCTAAAAGGGCTGCACTGATTCATTCAAGCAAAACTATTTATTTATTTAGCTTTTTTTGACCATTCAGTTTTGACCTGAAGAGGCTGATTTCATCCAGGTCACAGCTGGTCAGTCAGGAGAGTCACCATTGGATGCTGAAAATGGCAGCAGTTTTAATTTCAAGGAATACAGAAAGTTCAGTATAGTAAATGATTTTGTGTACATAATTTGTAAACTGTTATAAATGGCTTTAGGAGCACCATATTTAGGTAATTAAAGCATTATTAGTATTGCATTTCAGACAACTTTATTGTATAACCAAGTCTTTTGATAAGTCCCCAGAAGAGTCTCCTGCTGCAAGTTTATGAAAATTAATAACTTCTGCTCTCAGCTGACCGATATAAAAAAAATTGACTTGCTAATCAATATGGTTAGGGTTCAGTGTCTATGGAATGAGAACAGAAATTCATTTCACTAGTCTGCCATCTACTGGAAAGATGCAAAGTTGTTGGCCTTTAGATGAATTGAGACTTTTTGGAATTAATTTGATTAAAATGTTAATTGTGTGCACATTATAAAAATGGATAGTGTAATTATTGTTATTATTAACATTTTATTTACATATTAAACACTTTCATAAATTTATTTTTTTAATGTTATGATCTAAAATAAAATAAAAGGTTATTTTAAATAATAAAGGTTAAGTTTGCATTTTAACCTGTGTAATGTAGTATAATATTGCTGATCAAGTATTTATCATGTATAATATTGTACAGAAATGTAGGCTGACTATCTTTTTTTATGTAGAAATGTTTAATACCACACACTAAAAACAAATCTTTAAAATAGGTCTTAATGTAAGTGTTCTTTGTTTTTACTGTTGTTTTTTCCTGTGTTTAAAAATTTTAATCACATTGCATTGTGTTTCTGAGGTAATGGGAATGTCTGTAAAATTGAGAGATGATATCTTGGCAAAAAATAAATAATTTTATTACTTTTTTTGTGCAAATGTACAATAGTTAATGTCCTGGTTACGTCCGTAACCCACGTTCCCCGGATAGGGAACGGAGATGTGTGTCTGAAACAGACTATGGGAGTATGCCAGACGACCAATCACTCTGAAGAGTAAGAAAACAGGCCAATGAATGCCAAATGAATTGGCAGAGCTCAGCTCCACAGCTGATACTGATTAGTCATTAGTGCCTATAATCAGTGCATGCTAAGGAGTGAGCATCTAGAATTTGCCTGCTGAAGAGGCGATCACTCAGCTAACAGCTGGACACTCAGCTGCTGTGGCAGTGGAGACACAAGTCTCTGTTCCCTATTCAGGGAACATGTGTTACGAACGTAACCAGGATGTTCCCCTTCATATGGGAACTCCAACGTGTGTCTGGAACAGACTATGGGAGACTGTATGGAAAACGCCACAGTAGTTAAGCCCATCACGCTCCTGATGTGAAGTTTGCCAAGCATATCGTGAGCGCACAAGTATCACCAAGAGCACAACCTTCCAACGTCCCCTAGGCCCTTTAATTACGATTACATGGGATTAATAAGAAAATTTAGATCGGGGGTCGTAATGTGCATTTACCTAGCTAATATAGACTAGGGATTTTAGATTACGACAGTACGTTGGAAAAGCATGCCAGTCCCCAATAGGGGAGAATGCTGCGGAGGCCACCTGCTACCCAAGAGGGGAGATTTAATGGCAATAAGAGCATATGGACTAGCCCTATAAAGGGGGAAGGCTACATATGATAAGCTGGTTAGCGGGTAGGGAAGACACGGGTCCACCTGGACAGGGGAACACTCCGTGGCTAATATATGCATATGGGGTCGCCATGGGGACCGCGCATAGCTGGCACCGAACCTCAGCATGTAGGTAGACCAGTTTGGGCATACCAGACATCACACTAAGCCAGACACTTGACTCCTCCGCTGAGTTGGGTGCTGGAGGCCTCGGAGGAATTCTCTAGGGTTCGCCAGATGGGCAACTTACTAGCAGAATAAAAAAGGCGCACGTATGTTAGGGAGCATGGCACAGCAAGCGTTTTTGACACTGAGCATAATTTCGTCCTAATTGACCGGAGTAACCCAGTAATCGGGAGGAAACCGAGTCCACTCGCAGATTATAAAATCCGAGCCCAGCCCGCAGCTCTGCATAAACTGTTAAGAGGTGCTGCGTACTCACGCCGAAAGGTAGGCACTGTTTTTTTTTTTGTTTTTTTTTTAAATGTGCTCTCTTTCCTGGGGGACACAGCTTGCCCTGGCACATGTAGCGAGGGCGATGGCATAAATCTATAGAATGGACCAACCTCTGCTTTGATATGGCACTTCCCTTCTGCCGATCATAACAGAAAAGAACTGCTTAAAGACGTATGCTCTACATGTCACATTAAGTGCAGTGCGCAGACATAGCAATGAAAGGGCTGGGTCTGTCTGGTGGGGTGGAATTAACCATCTCGCGCCACGCGTCTCTGAGGAACCGGCTGATAAGGTTATGCTTTCAGAGCATGCTATAATCCGACGCCCCCCGAGGACAGGGATGACAGTACGCCAAACCTCCAGTGTGGAGGGTGACAACCTGCGCTCCAGCTATCCTGAAGGAAGAAAACACAACACTGATCTGGCATGTCCGGGGTTCTTCTCAAAGAGCAGAGCTCCACACAACGAATAGACTCCACTACAGGACTGATAGGTACACTATCAGATACACTATCTACTGATAGGTCACCTAAGTCCACCGCGCTATCTAGAGACCCTCCTGGGGGTTCCAGAATGCTGCGCAGGTGCCAGAGGGTGCCCATCCCAGAAAAAGGAGTGCTTCTTCCGGGGAATTTGTCAGGGAGAGCCATCACGAGGAGTGTGAGTTTGGAAACTCGGGTCCGGTTGGGCCAAGGAGGCGCAACGAGCGAGACACGCTTCTTTTCTCCCTGACCTTGCACAGCGTCTGTGCGTGCAGGCTCACTGGACCGTGCCACTGGTGGAGCAGATGGCGAGCGAGCTGAGACATAGTAGCTGTGCTGGCCGTCCTAACCAACATGTGTGTCCCCTCTCGTACCGGAATGGACTGGCGGAGAGTGAGAAACACTGCCGACAACTCCAGGCAATTAAAAGGCCAACGCAACCGAAGTCCGATTTATGAACCTGCAGCTGCATGCTCGATACACACAGCCCACCAGCCCGTAGTAGAAGCATCTGTCAGAATGACAGCATGACTGAACACCCAGGCCCGTAGAAGGCAAGGTCCATCCAGGGTCTGAAGGTGCGGCGACGCAGCGTGGTGATGGACACCTGGTGCGTCTCCGCACACCATGCCCATCTGGGGACCCGATCGCAAAGCCAGCGATGAAGTGGTCTCATATGAACCATTTGAGCGGCAATATAGCGACTACAAATGTCATATGCCCCAGGAGCCTCTGAAAAACTTCAGTGAGACCACTGTAACTGCCGAATTAATCGGACAGGGCAGCCTTGGCTGCTAAAAGCACACCGTGATGGAGATCGAGTCCAGCTCAAACCCGAGATAAGAAAAGCTCTCCCGGGGGAGAGCTTGCTTATTCTCGGTTGACCCGAAACCCCAACAGGCCGAGATGCCGGAGCACCAGGTCCCTGTGCATAATCGACTAGTTCAAAGGACTGAAATATATACCAGTCAATGAATAATCAAAAATGCTGATGCGCATGCGCCAAAGAGGCACAGGGCATCCTCCATGCATGGAAACAGGGAGAGCCCGAAGGGGAGAACAGTTTACTGCCATGCTCGGCCCCCATCGCACACTGGAAAAACGAGAGAGAGAGAGAGCGAGACATGGAGTGAGCGTCCTTCAGGTCTATAGCTGCAACCAATCCCACGGATGAACACACTGGGGGATGCGTTTCTGCATGAGCATCTTGATCGGCATCCTGAACAGATGACAGATAAAAACACGCAGATAGGATTGGTATAACCCACCACTCTCTGGGTACGATGAAGGCCAAAGGCGAATTGAAACGCATAGGTGAGTTTGACCGTCCGCGTGAGCTACTAAGACGGGCTGAGCAGCGCTAACCAGGCTGAACGAGCAGCACCGCCGGACCAATTTCTGATGTACCCACGGAGAGGCAGCTTCGGGATGGGGAGTGTTCATCCCGGGAAGCGAATCGCCTCAAGGAAGAACTGAAAATAAGAGATTTACTCAGAGAGCTGGAGGTGCGAGAAAGGAGCTCATCCTCTGGAGCCTTCAAGTCTGTGGCGAAGTGCCCAAGCTGAGAGCTGGAAGGCAGCGCGTCACATGCTGGCAGCATTTGGGCTTCCACACCCAGAGGGAGAAAAAAGACACTCTTTTTTGGATCGCTACATTCTTTCGCGGGGGAGAGCCCCGGCCCTCCACCGGAGAAAGAACGTTTCTTCTCCTCTCCAAGCGGCCCGCCTTAGGTCCGCTTCGCGGTCTGATTACCGGACTTAACGGCGACCTATGACTGGAGCGTCAACTTTCTGTGGGGTGGCTTAGCATGTTCACTAGCCAGTGGAACGGGCTGTAACGGCGGAGCATTTTGGAGCCGTGGGAAGACCGCTCTCAGCAAGGAACAGCCAGTGCGTTGAACAGCTAATTTTCAGAGGAAGCCTTCAAGGACCGGTCGGAGAAAAACTCTATGCCAGCGTGTGCTCACTGTGCGCCCCTGGGAAGAAGGGGAAATGAGCTGGAAGATTCATCTAACATCAGCCCACGTCACACCTTCTAGTCGGTCTGGCGGTGAGACTGGGGGACAAGCCATCTCCAGCCAGACCGCCAAAGCAGCCCAGGAAGTGCACCCATCATGTTTGATTTGAGAACTGTGACCACGCCTTGCACCCCGTAGGATGGAAGCAAGCCCGGTCTGTCATCTGAGCATGACAGCTTGCCTTCTGATGTCACAATGGACGTCTGATTTCCGGTGTCATCAAGCAGAGGCGCGGGCATCCCGGAGGCATGTGCAACAGCCATGCCCTCACAGTGAGAGCATGAGCTGTCCGTGAGCACCGCAAGGACATGCTGGACCCCCAGACCTGTGATGCGGTACCCGTGCCCATCATCCGGAGATAGGAACCACAGCATCCAAAAACGCACAGTCAGAACAGCGTCTTGAGAAAGACGTGTTGATTGACTGTGTTGCTCTCTTAGGGAATCTGCTCTTTTAATGGAAACTGCACTTTTGTGCACACCAGTGAAACGCCCAGGGGACGAAAAAAGCCCAGATCGACCACTGCTGTCCCGTCATCTCCCCCACTGGTGAGTAAACTAGTTTCAGTCGGGAAATCAGGTTGGCAGATGGAGTGTCTTCAGTCTCGTGAGAGGCTCTGAAGCTAAATTCTAGATGCTCTGTCCTCAGCAAGCACTGATATAGGCACTAATGACTAATCAGTATCAGCTGTGGAGCTGAGCTCTGCCAATTCATTTGGCATACATTGGCCCATTTTCTTACTCTTCAGAGTGATTGGTCGTCTGGCATACTCCCATAGTCTGTTCCAGACACACGTTGGAGTTCCCATATGAAGGGGAACTCGAACTACATCTCTAAACAAAAAATAATCACACAATACAACTTTTCCCAGTAAACCTGCCCACATTCAGCAACCACTACATTTATTTAATCGATATTACCCATTCTGTTCTCTCCATCTCAGCCCATTTCTACAAAATATCACCCACTTGTCATTACTACACCTCATTTATGGTTAACCAGATTGGTGTTTTACCACTTCCAAAGACTATATTACCGGATGCATAAAGTGATTTTACTACACTAAAGTACGCCACAGGGTGGTCTTAAAATAGCTGAGCCTCACAGTTGTTCATCTACCGCAATACAATAAACCACTGAAATATTGGGGCAACATAAGGGGTATTAACCTTCAGGCACACCTTTAAAAACAGCCTCAGTCATGACAAAAAGCCAATTCATTTGAGCCTACAGAGGGAATGTATTTGGATCAGAGTCACGACAGAATGTGTTGAAAAAAGCAGTTTTCAAGGTTAGATTGACCTCTGAGGGAGGAAAAAAAGAGAGTGCTAGGCAATCTTATTACACCACTATCCAGTTTTTTTTTTTTTATGTCAGTCTCTTCTGCCAACCGTATAACATCGGCATCGCTGATTACTGACCTAAGCGAAATGTTATTTGAGTTCTGGAGTTGTGTCAAAATGCCTGCAATAAAGAGCAATGTCATGATTATACGCCTCCCAAATGCAATTGTCTCATGCTAGAAATGCTGAAGCTGCGTAATAACACTATTGTGCTGCATATAATCATTCCCAGATACTTTTGGTGCCAAATGAACATTGCTAAGCTGTATAAGTCACAGCATGTTTTCATTTTATGATGTCAAAATATTGTTCACGGAGTCACACACTAAAAATCCATTAAATGCGCTTAATGCCCTCGGTGTTAGGAAGTGATGCATCTTCAAGTCAAGCACTTCAACTGAAATTTTATGGACTATTTAATTTGCATAAACCAATGCATTGGAGATTTAAATTGTAACTTGATGCTGTGACAAAAGAACTTAATCTACCTCCAGGGCAGAAAAATGTGTATTGCCCATAAATAATAAAGCGAAATCAAGAATTCAGTCATGTTTAGCGGTAAGAAACCAGGAGAGTAACGCACGAACGGCCATAACTATCCATTATGCAAATCATTTCATTTAGAAATAAGTGTAATAGGGAGAAAATGTGCCGATGTTGGAGAAACATCTTAATGAAATTGATTTAGTGCCTTTGGTGTTGACATGATTGCGAATCCAAAATGGAAAACTATCAATAACACCGATCGACATCACTACAATCAATGACATTTACAATATATCAATACAAAAAAATTATATGCATTCACTTCTGACTAAATGACGAGGACAGTTATGTCAAACAGGGGATCAATTATATTTTAAAATTGCAAAAGAGGCTCATTAAAAATATGTGCTTCAGCCAACATTTTTGTAAAACCACAAAAACATACTTTTACATGCATTTAATTGCAGTTTTATAGGTAAAATGAATGTTAATGGAATTTTGACGCAAACAGCTTTTGTTCCTTAGTAATGATTTTTACAGAGGCATATTATTGATGAAGAAAGGGTCATTTTTGTGCAGTTATTTGCACAACACCAAATAAATACCACAAAACAACTTAATGATGTCTATGATTTGTGATCAAATATGTCCTCATCAGGTTTGTATCTCCATATGGACAACTCTTCTGGTGTGTTCAGTTTGCTTTGCAATATGTGTATATCCAAACGTATCATAAGTAAGGTATTCAGATTCGCAGAAGACATCGCCCTCTAGTAGATTTGTTATCTGAAATGTGCAATGATACGTACCCGAAGTAACTTTTTTTTTTTTGGCAAAAATGTAGGCTGAAGCATGTATTTTCAATGAGCATGTGTTGATTAATTGTATTTTACTATATGAATAAGTGTGAAGGTATACATAATAATTTGAAAAAGATAAATTGCAAAATGTAAATGATTTCTCAAACACTGTAAATTCAAAACAATACATTTTGATGACAAAATAGGGTTTTCAGGTAGTTTGCAGGATAGGATATTTCAATTGTAAAACAGTTGTCAAATGTAAAATACTTTTTTTGAGTTATTTCATGCCCCACACACCATCAATACATTCATTGAATGTGCTGAAATACATTCATTCATTTTCTTTTCGGCTTAGTCCCTTTATTAATCTGGGGTCGCCACAGCGGAATGAACCGCCAACTTATCCAGCATATGTTTTACGCAGCGGATGCCCTTCCAGCTGTAACCCATCACTGGGAAACATCCATACACACCCATTCACACTCATACACTACAGACAATTTAGCTTACCCAATTCACCTATACTGCATGTCTTTGGACTTGTGGGGGAAACCGGAGCACCCGGAGGAAACCCACGCAAACACGGGGAGAACATGCAAACTCCACAAAGAAACGTCAACTGACCCAGCCGGGGCTCGCACCAGCGACCTTCTTGCTGTGAGGCGGTTGTGCTACCCACTGCGCCACCATGCTGCCCGCTGAAATACATAGTGAACATAAAAGCCTCTGTGAACATAAAAGTCTGCCTTCTTAAATTTGGTTGACTATCTAATGAGTGACTCTTGCTTCAATAATAAATACGCTGAGACATTACTCTTTTAAAATAAATAAAAAAGAATAATAAAAATAATAACAATGAAAAGGTTTCTATCAGGTATCCATTGTTGTTTTTGGTATCCAGTTATCCACCAATTTGCAAAACAAAAAAAAATGGGCTCCTTGTTATTTTTTCAATGGATTTGGACAAGCAGATTAGAGGCCTTTCAGCTTGAAACTGCTGCTAATATGAAAGCGCTTTTCATGAAAAACATTTGGAAACAATCTCGGCTAAATTACTATAATTATATGCTGTTTAAAAACAAGGCGTTCCAATTGGTGTCCACATCAAATTAACTGTACGAAAGGGATTTTATATGAAATTATGCTGAATGCAAGTAAAACATCTAATTTTGGATTTATACTTAATCAAGTTGTAGCGGAGGGAGTCCACAGCCGATCTATCTTAAATGGCCATCTATGTCCATCTCCTTTATTTATATTTATGTATTTAATTATTATTATTATTTTTATTTATTTTATTTTTTTTACTCAAGGTTCTACAGCTGTAGAAATATAAATCACGTCAGGTCAACTGTACAGCATTCCCACAGGTCAAGGAATTTTTGGAATTATATTCCAGACAACTGACAACTGGCTGTCATTTAAGTCAAATGTAGTCACCAAGCTATATCTTGACTGAAATCTTGTGATGCCTGAAGCTTACCGGTTATACAGGTCAACAGAACAAAAAGTGATATATAGCTATAATTTTAGCTAGCTATCCTACATTAGTTATCATAACTGGTGACTGACAGAATTGCAAGTAGCTAATTAAGTTAGGAGTCAATACATTTAGCCTCTGCAACCGGTTTTTAGTTATGTATTTAACTTCTTAGATTTCTGAATCATTATTTAATGTTTTAATCAATGTCTATTAATGTTTTTTGTGAACTGAAAAGACTGACCTGGTTGTTAAATTAAACAAAACAATTCAAGCACCGTGTAAGAAACAGATGTGACATCACATGACAACCTGTTTGTCTGCCCAGTTATAGGTTATGGAAATTCAGCTTTTAAGTCAGCAAAAGTCAGGAAAAAGTCAGGAAATGTGACTTTTGGCTTAAAGTGGGAAACCCTGACTTAATCTTTTTGTTAAATGCAATGTATAAATAAATGGGACATGTCAATTCCTCATCTCTGTGACAGACTGACCTGTGATTAAAACATAATGCTTTGTAAAAATGTGCATTTAATTAACTAATACATTAAAAAGTCTTCAGTAATCTCTCCCAAAGTGCTTATTCACTTTGGCAACAGAAATGTAAATCACTAGATTAACCACAAAATACTGTTCCTTATACTCCATCTGCTTCAGCCTCATCTCCACCCTCCCCTCTGAGTCTTGATAGACGATGGAGAAACTCGCACCATCAAAATCATATGATACCGTGTCCTGATTGACTTTCGTAATGACAACAGGAGCGCTGACACACCAAATAGGCTGCTTGGCCTCATCCCATACAGTGAGGCTGATCATGCAGCAGTCCTGGAGATGACAAAGAATTGATCAAATATCATTAAAACTATTTACCTAAATGATGAAAAAAAAGTGTCAGAGTTGTGATGTATGCACCTTGATAGCGCCATGTAAAGCCTCAGTTTTCCAAGGCAAGCAGACATCACTAAGCAGATGAGCATTTGAGGATCTGCTATTCTCACCAATCAGTTTCAGTGGAAGAAAAC
This sequence comes from Danio choprae, assembly GCA_903798125.1. Lineage (NCBI taxonomy): Eukaryota > Metazoa > Chordata > Actinopteri > Cypriniformes > Danionidae > Danio > Danio choprae. The sequence continues at coordinate 4,132,074 of CAIGQW010005871.1, forward strand.
CATCAGAAATCTGGTCTGGACAAAAAACAAGGAGGTATTATGAAATATGGTACTTTGTGGTTATCTACCATAGATATTAGATAGATAAATGAGTACACCCCATTTCGAAAAGAAATATATTTTTATCCATTTCTCTGTGAATATAGGTAATATATTTTGGTGCATTAAACTATTTTATTAAACAAATATATTTATTTTAAAATGATTTTAGTCACCGAACTTAAATTCAGATGAAATATTGTGAATTACACTAAATTAAATAAACCAATTAAATAAACCTATTTAAAAATTGTATTTAATATTTTTCGCTAAGATAAATTTGTGTACTTATTTTTGGACCTTTATCGTCATTTATTTTGTTAGATTAGCTCCAGATTTGGCTCAGTTCTGTACTAATGACTGGACTAATGTATATGCACAAATATAATATTGTATAGCATCTTATATAAATTTTAAAAAGAGATCTGTGAGGGGTGTACTCATATATGCTGAGCAGTGTACATATTCAGAGCTTCAAACTAATGGTTGTCTGCTTATTTGGGACAAGTAGGCAAGTGATTTTACTTGCCCAACTAGACAAGCAGCCTGATTAAAATGGTGATTAACACAGATTAACTGCTGGTGGTTTCTAAATTGTCCATGCATGCCATTTCAAAGCATTAAATAGCACAATATCCAATAGCAAATTTTTGCTTGGTTTATATTGGTTGCATTTTATTGGCTATTTAAATGTTATTATTACTATTGGATTTTTTTTATGATATATTATTATAAAATAGTAAATAACATGGTAATACTGTAAATGTATAATATATAAATGCAACTTTTAATGATTGCTTTCTATTTTTGAAATATTTAGAAAATAATATTTATTAATTCACTTATTCCTTCATACATTCCTGTGATGTCAGTTGGTTGATCAAAAACATTTCTGATTATTTTCATGTATACTTGTCGATACACACTTCAATTTTAAATTATTTGATTATTTAAAGGGATATTTCAAAGTGAACATTCTTTCATCATTTAGTCAACCTTCACTTGTCAGACTTGTTTTAGTTTCTTTCTTCTTTAAAAAAAAAAAAAAAAAAAAAAATATATATATATATATATATATATATATATATATATATATATGATAGAATGTTGGAAACCAGTAATCATTGACATTATTATTTTTTTTACTATGGATGTCAATAGTTACCAATTTGCCAGATGAAAGAAACTCACAAATGGAACCACTTGAGGGTGATTAAATAAAAAAGAATGAACACATTTATTTATTATTATTTTATTTATTTATTGGGAGGGGGGTTGGTAATCTCAATAAGTATTTCATTATGTCTCCTTTACAAAGATTGAATGATGAGATCACATTCAGATGATACATTATGTAAGAAAAGTGCTTTCATACATTTTATAAAATATGTGTAAATAATACTATTTAACAAGACATTCAGTTGTCAATACATGCAACTCCTACACTTCAAGAGGGTAAAAACAGCTGAATTTTGCCTACTTAAAGACACTAATGATGCATTTTTGAGAATATAGTGCCATCTACTGTTGATTATCGAGCACCATCTGCTGTTAAGGTATCTCAGCAGAAACAAAAAAGTAGCTATTGCCTGTGGCTTAAGCATGTGCTAATATAAGATTTACTATAAACTAGATGGACTTTGAATAAACAATTACTAGAATATAAAGTTATCTGATCCTGTATTTACCTCTCCTGCAGAAGAGCTGAGAAAAGCGGTCAGACATGAGGACTCTGGCTGTGTTGTGTAGTTCAATGTAAGCAGTGTATCCATGAAGACCAAACTCCTGATCCACGTCATCAAACAAAGCCCTGACTCTGACTTCTCTATGTGAACTGTAAAGCAAAGAGACTGTTGACTACAAATGGGACAATTTACCTTTTTTTACACTAAGAAGCATAGTGAAGTATGGCAGCAAAACAGACAGCATAACATCTGATGAGTCAGAGCTGGGCACGGTTTTCAACTGTACCAGAAGATGGAGTTATTAGACCATAAAATTACACTGACAGCACTGCTTATCTGACATTTAGGTTCTGAGTTACATATGAAAATAAACACAGAGAGAAAGAACATTTAAAGTGAACCATAGTTGTTCAGCAAACTAAAATATAGGAAAATAAATTGTAAATGTTTACGCTTTTGGTTTAAGCTTTTGACATTCATATGGGAAGAGAGCTGCTCAAACATATATTATTTTGTGTTCAACAGAATTGGATCAAGTGAAAGGTGAGTAAATGATTGCTGAATTTAAATTTTGGGGTTACCAAACCTTTTAAATATAGCTAAAGAGAGCAAAAAATGTCTTTAACAATTTTTTTTAATTATATAAAAAATAACTTATAAGACGAGAGGAATTATAAGAACACCTTATGGACGGGTGAAGACTTCTTTGCACAAGTAAGTGATTGTGCAAGTTCACAATGACAAAAGCGATTTGCAATTGGTCCTGTACAGAAACACAGAGATCTGTTATTATAGTTGATCAAAACTCAAAATCAAAATGAATTTCAAAACTCAAATCACACAACAAAACTATATCTAGAAAATATAAATGTTAAAAATATAAATGCAACACAATTTAAATAATTTGTAAAAAGTAGCAAAAAGTTTTAAAAATAAGCTTAATCATTTGAAGTGCTTCATATATTGCAACCTGTATAATATGTATACATTAACTTTTATATTTAAATAAAAGTTTTGATATTCTCAATTCATATGAATCATAGACAATAAATAAATAAATAGAAGTAAAAGAGGGAAAAATATTATATTTTATATTAGAATTTATTTTATATCTACTTTTTTTATATAAATTTTACTTAATTGCACAGCCAATACATAAATATGCATGCTGCACATTAATACAAACATGTTAGGGGTATTATTGTAAGAAAATAAAGTTTACAACTGTGTTTATTGGAAAAAAAAAAAAAAAAAGTTAAAAAAAATAAAAAAAAAAAATTTTATTATTTCACTAATAATCAATCAATGCATTACTCTTGTATAAAAGTAAAAAAAAAAAAAAAAGTATAACAGACACAAAACCAAAATGGGGAATAAGACATACTGCAACAAACAAAACAAGTATAAAAGAAACAAAATGTCCAAAAAAGCTAAATCAAACAGATCACATGTAACAAAAAGTCATTTTTTATATGTTTATTTTTTTAAATACCTGCCAGAGTCCAAAAGTTATGCCTTGTCCAACATACACCATCTTGATAACCTTGTCTGAAACAAACAGCTCGCTGCATTCACCTTTAACCTTTACCGAGGCCATAATAGATTTCCAGCCCGGCCTGAAAAACATAAAACTGAATCAACAACATCAAGTCGACTCACGAAGGCAGAGGTAAAGATTTTAAGCAGGCAACTACCACACACCTGTAGGCAGCAGGACAATCGAGGGGCACCAGCGCCACACCGTGAAGCTCAACAGAGGTAATGTGGTTGAAGGGAGGCCAGTTGACAGCGCCCCAAAACACAAATCCAGCCACGCTGCTGAAGGAGGCATGAGACTGCTCAAAGGTGCTGCGCCGTCCTCTCCCATCAGTCACTGTGACCTGCCATGAAACGCACAGACTCCTGCCAGACACACATGACACAAAGCCCATCTGACACCTCCACATTCAGATCAGTTAAGGCCAGAGCCTTTTTTAAGGAGAAAGACAAAGTGGGATGATAAAATGTCAATGTACAAAAATGTATAAGATAGAAGTTTAGGCTAGTATATTGTATATTAATATTTTGCTAAACCTGTAGTATGTTGAACATTCCTTTAAGAATGAATGAATGAACAAATTAATCAATCAATCAATCAAACGAATGTCTTTTTTATCTAAATGCTATTTTAACTAATTTATTATAAATTATATTTGATTAGCTTGTAAAGCAGAAATCTAATATACTTTAAAGAGGTTTAATTTTAAAGTAATAATAATGCTGCCAAATAATAAATTCATGAACATTGCTGGAATGGAATCCTGGAATATCCAGACAGAAAAAAAAATATTGTTCTTAGACACTTGATTTTGAATAAAGTTTAATTAATGTTGATGCTTCATGATGATTAAAACTTTAAAGGTATCACTCACCCAAAAATGAAAATGTACTCATTATTTACTCACTCTCAAGTGATTCCAAACCTTTATGAGTTTAATTTTCTTTTCAACACAAAAGAAGGTATTTTGAAGATTGCTGGTTCCTGACACCCATCAACTTCCAGAGTAAGAAAAACAAACAAATATAATGGAAGCCAATGGTTTCCAGCTTTCTTCAAAATATCAATATTTTCAACAAAAGAAAGAAAGTCAAACAGGTTTGGAACAAGTAAACGCTGAGTAAATGAATGACATCAATTTTATTTTTTGGGGGGTGACCTATCCCTTTGATATGCAAGCTGATAAACAGATAAATACATCCATACACAGATAGACCGGTGGTACATTGGAACGCAGTGAATGAGTGAGTTTAACTTATTTTAAGGATGTTCAGTTTACCTAGAAACAAACCAAATGCATTTAAAAAATGTTTGAAGAATCAAGGGTAAAGTGCCCAAGAATTTTTTTAAAAGATTTTTTTAATCTGTATTTTACCTCAGATTCATTCCTAAACAGTACTAAAATACAGAGTGAACAGTAATGTATTAATTCATAATTAATTAGCTGTGCAGGTACTGTTATTAACCTAACTGTGCTGAATAAGAGCAGGGGAGTGCATGCTTTGCCAAGACACAAGCTATAACTGTTATGTTCAAATGAATTCAGAAAGAAGCAGGGCATTAGGTTGGGGAAATACCTAATATGATGCATCTTGTGCGGGCAGTGGCACCATATGATATCAATTAAAGCTGTAAGCCGAGCTACAAGCAGACTCCCATAGAGATTAATAGCTGTTGTTTGTGTCTGAAAGTCAGTGGAGATGATTATTACTGAAGTAAATCTCATCCTCCGGTGTCTTTGTAACTGGGGAACCTATGGGGATTTGTCTGGGCAAGAGGTAGGGGCCAAGCAATTTATTTCTACAATTCACCCAGCCTTCTGAGGGGACCACAATTATTTTCATTCCCCCTGTATGCCACACGCTCTTTGAGTCGAAAAATTGAGTGGCCCGGCAGCTCTAATCAGAGGTTAAGACAACAGCACGCCGCGGCCTGCAGATCATCAAGCATGTTTCCGTATCCCATCGCCCAGGAGCACAGAGCAAATCTAAGACGCTGACTCTCACACTCACCTTTAATAAGCCTAGACACTGCAGGAGGGAAAAACACACCCTGGCATATATTTGACAGGGAATATGCCATCTTCAACAGATCAGATGGGTCACAACAAAGACGCTATTTTGACTACAAAATCTCCTTGTGTATTACTGAATGTACGAGTGTAAAAAAACAGATGCTAGTTTGTGCATGTTTATATAAAGACACATATAGATGACTAAAATTAATACTTAAAATGAATACCAAGCACCATATGAAAATAGAAATGACTTGCAAGTACATGAAACAATGTCACTAATGTTCATTTGTAGAAAGAGAACTAAAAAAGCATCTAAAAGTAAAAGTACCATAACTTCACAACGAATGTAGTGCAAGTAGAATTAAATTATTTGTTCTAAATACTACTCAAATTATGATTAAAAAGTAGCCCTTCAAAAAGTACTTAAGATTATTACAGTACACTATAGAACTTATTCCCCCTTATTGCAAATTTAAAAATATTTAAAAAAAAAGGACATCAGTGGCATTTTACGAATGTTTTTAAGTGTAACTTAAATGATTTTACCTATAGGAATATAATTTTAAAATGTGAAATTAATTTAACGTGAGAACACATTACATTAATATATTCACATAGGCTTACTGAAAGCAGGTTGACATGTTTACATGTGGAGCCAAAATGTGTGTAACATGTGGCAAAAATTTTATTGTGACAATATGCTAACTCTTAGGTTATACAGTTTCAATCCTGACTAACAAGCTACAAGTGTCCATATTCGGATATAAGATACTATATTTTCCTTAAAGGTGCTGTATGTAAGTATTTGACTCTTCTAAAGCATTAAAAAAACATAATATGTTTGCAGATATATAAGAAGCATGCTAAGGGAACATTCTTGTTTATTTAAAAAAAAAACTGTTGAAGTCAGATGTTCTGCTTTGAAAATGGGCGTTCCGTGCCGGAACGATGTCTTTGTTTTGGTTCTTTTAACCCACCCAATTCATCAATTCATACAGAAAGGCTCTCAAAGCATGCGCCCGTGACCGAAACTAAGACAAGTAAGGTTTAAAATCTAATTAATACATATTAAACCTCTTTAACATTATCAAATGTACATGCTGAATCACTATGTGTTGGTTTTGAGTCACAGTTCTAAAAATCAATTTCAAACGGTTTATTTTATTTTCAAGATCTGAGGTGAACTATCTGCTGAACTATCTGCGGCAATAAATGTCATGTAAATGGCATTTAAACTCACATTGTTAGCATTTCACACTGAATAAAGCACATGAGGTTTACCTGAGGTGATCATTGTCAGTTTTCTGTTGTTAAGCTACAAAAAATATAAACCGTTTCTTATATCAATTTGAGGTGCTGGTTAGAACAAAAACTCATTTTAATATGGAAAATATTCCTTCTATCGTGTGCCGTTGCTTTTATATAGAACACAATTGACTCGCTCCTTGGTCCTAAATCTGGCAATCTGCACTTGCGAATGCAATACCTAGTTGAACCACTGGGTGTCAAACTTACATACTGCACCTTTAATATCTGAATATTTGTAATTTGTTACTTTACACCACTGCTAATGTTATTTTGTTCTAACAATGCAATATGGAGGGTTTGCATTGTAATGTTTTAAATATGTAATGTGAAGCACAGCACTGTGATCTTTTGATATTTGATATATCATGATATAACAGTTTTCAGTGCCTCAGAGGTTCAGTTTAAGGTGAACAACAAATGTTCTGAGCTTGAGTTGATATTAAAGTGTACTTAAAAATAAAATATGCACCAAAGTTTGTAATGACTGAGCATGGTTTTACCAAATGCAAAATAAAATAAATAAAAATAAAACTTAATGTTTATTAAAGTTTTGTTACAATTTACCCTGTTAACCTTGTAGATAAATTTCATTGACTGATGGCAGCAATGTTTATGAGATATGTTAATGTCCACATTAATGTTTTTTTGTTGTTGTTGTTTCTGTTTTTCGCATAGCTTTTTGTCTTGTTATAGCAGACAGTTTCTATTTTTTTTCAGTTTCTACATAATTTTAATTTAACCATGACTAAACTTTTTAAATGGCCCCACCTATAAAAAAACTTTTTAAATAGTACCGACTCAAAATATCAAGTTATTTTTTTCTATAGTTTTTAATATTCTGATTCCAGAGTGCACTGGACTGGTTTGACAATCTTAGAAAAAAAAGGGATTTTAAAATTGTGGAAAAAAATTAAATAAATTCTGTAAAAGAAAAGAAAAAAAAGAATTAAAGTCTGTGATAGCCATTTGGAGTCTACAAATTGCGCCTATGACAAAAGGTTTAGGAAAAAGGTCCTGAGTTTTATAATGCTTTCTTAAAATTAAATGAAATTTATCACCATAATGTAAAAGGGATTTTAAGAGACAATGATTTTAAGATTTATATCCCATTAAATGAATATTTGTAAATAATCATCAAATAAACTAAACCAAAAAAGCCAAATCTCAAACCTTAGAACTTCCTCTGTATGACATGGCAGTCCTGAATAAGGGTCAATGCGCTGAAGTTTTTTCCTCCACTTGTTTGCATTCAGTCCTGTGATTTCTTTAAAGAAAGCATTTCTCCAGTATCCCTTTGGCTTCTCCTGTACAACTTTAACACCAAGACCCTGGTCTTTTTGGCAGCCTTTCTTCTTTTTTGTGAGTTCACGGATATAGAACAGATACCACAGAGCACTGCAGGGACATTAGGACAAGTTAAATGTGGTTTTGAAAGATTTTTGAACTTTGAAATAGACAAAGCGTGGAGATGCAGCTTTTACATCAACATTTAATTGTCTGACACTTACATTTTGTTACTTTATTTGTATATTGTATTGTGTTATATTCTATAAAACCCTTTTCCATATCATGTGCTAGATCAACTAGTTTAGATTTACCACTTAAATGTTATTGCTATTTTGTTGATTTGAAATTCTATTTCTATTGTCTAGAGTCTTCATGCATTGGCAATTATTGTCAATTTAAAAACTTCTTTTTTTTTTAACACTTCTCTTACTAAGACTCTCTAATCTATTTTCTAAAACTTGCTCTGGTCCGCTAACATTATCTTTTATTTTAATCTTTTTTTGTATGATATATTTTTTTTTATTAAAAAAACTATTTATCTGTTCTTTTTCTATAGATTTTCTTCATATATTTGACAAAATATCACTCTTCTATTTTCTACTCTATTTATTTCTCTGAAAAAGCTACTTAATCGCATCATCTAACTATATACAATTTGTACACTGCATTAGACTAACAAGAAATTATTTACTTTTTACATGCTTAAAAATTTGACATATTTAGTAGACCTATCATAGCATCTTTATACTGCTATTCTCTGATGATTTGAAGTGCTTCTTTTATCCTCACTTGTAAGTCGCTTTGGATAAAAGCGTTTGCTAAATGAGTAAATGTATCCTAAATGTTCACGCATTTTTTGTTTTTCTGTTGCTTTGATTACTGCTATGGCTCTCATTTCTAAATGTCTTTGGGAAAAGGCATCTACCAAATGATGAAAAATGTAATGTAAATGTAAACTCACTTGCTGTTGGACAGATTATGGAAGAGCTTGTTGACAAAACTAATGCAGAAAAGAGATCCAGCATCCAAGTATGACAGAATCCTGAGAATGATCTCAGGTGGCATCCTATTTGAAGTCAGATAGATGGATAGATGGATATATAGATACATAGATAGATACATAGATAGATAGATATTCTAATGTATACATTATAAATAAACAAAATAAATACATTTCTAGTGGATTAAGCAAGACAGTCACCTTTCCAGGGAGTTTCCATAAACCTTTCCTGTACATTTAGATGTCTTTTTGTATACTGATGAGTGTTGTAAAGCCGTTTGTCTGTGTCTGCTGAAAACAAATATCACAAAAAACATTCAAACCATCTTCGCTAGCTCCGTTGTAACGTTATAGAAGCGAACACACAACCTGGACATGGCTTTTGATTGAATAATTGAGGGCTTCCCGGCATCTTCCCTGCGGGTCTTCACGGATAGCGAAGACATGATTTGTATCTCTTGTGAAACGTGTTTAAGTGCCTCTTAATTTGTTATCTGTTCGGTCTGGCTCTCGCTGTCAAGGTAACCAGCAAACCGCGTGTCCGAGGTGCAAGTCACTTTAATCGCGCGACACAGGGCGCGCTCACATCTCTCCGCGTCTGCTCTGTTTTAATGAGTACAGTCTGTAACACTAAGCTGCGCAATGACCGGTTCTGCATAGTTGTGTAATATCCATAGGTAATAACATGCCATTCCAAGGAAGACACAACAAAAGCGCTGTTGCTATAACTTTCTTCTACCGACAGGTGTTGCGTGTAACTACTTAGAGAAATACTGCCCTCAGGAGACCTGGAGCAGAAATGTAGTTTCACAAACACCCTGAGATCTATTTAGGACTGTTAATAGTAGGCTACTTGATGCTATTTAAACAGATAGTATTTTAATTTAATAATAAAAACATTAGGTGTGACGATGAATTTGCTTAATAAAACATATTAATAATTAAGAAAACATTAAGTAAAACATACTTTAATTAAGAAAAACAGATACAAAATGCAATTGCCCTTAATATTAATAGCTGTGAAATATAAACTATGTTGGCATTTTAAAAAATATTAAAATAAAATGTTTTTAAAAATCATCAAACCAACAAGATGTGCCACAAAACTTGACAAATAACAATCAAGCAAAAACATGCACATGTACAGTATTTAATCCTGATATGAAAAAGCATACTTTAAGTCACAGGTGTCAAAGCCAGTTCCTGGAGTGCCGCAGCTCTGCACAGTTTAGTTCCAACCCTAATTTAAACACACCTGATCAAACTAATTGAGTGCTTTAGGCTTGTTTGATACAGATATGTGTTTTGAAGCAGGGCTGGAACTAAACTCTGCAGGGCTTCGGCCCTTCATGAATTGACTTTGACACCCCTGCTTTAAGTGGTTATTGGCATTGCAAGTTTAAAGACCCCTTTCAATAGAACCTTTTTCTTTATTCATCAATAGTTAGGATCAGGGCAGCATGGTGGCGCAGTGGGTAGCCCAATCGCCTCACAGCAAGAAGGTCGCTGGTTCGAGCCCCGGCTGGGTCAGTTGGCATTTCTGTGTGGAGTTTGCATGTTCTCCCCGTGTTTGCGTGGGTTTCCTCCGGGTGCTCCGGTTTCCCCCACAAGTCCAAAGACATGCGCTATAGGTAAATTGGGTAAGCTAAATTGTCTGTAGTGTATGAGGGTGAATGGGTGTGTATGGATGTTTCCCAGTGATGGGTTGCAGCTGGAAGGGCATCCGCTGCGTAAAACATATGCTAGATAAGTTGGCGGTTCATTCCACTGTGGCGACCCCAGATTAATAAAGGGACTGAGCCGAAAAGAAAATGAATGAATGAATGAGTTAGGATCAATATAGGTTAGTCAACCAAACTAATCTAAAGCAGTGGTCCCCAACCCCCGGGGCCACAGACTGGTACCGGTTGTTGGGGATAGGGCCACTTTCATTTTAAGGGGGCACTTTCTCTCCATGAGAAAAAAGCACCCAAAGTCCTTCTCTGCACTTATGGAATATACACATTTTGGTAGACTAATTACTTTAGACAAACACAGAGCAGCCAAACACTGCAGTGCTTTTTAATTTTCTCCATAAATAAAACTTGTATCAGAGTTACAGCAATGTGACATCCTCTGAGATAACGTTGATGGTCGCCTAGCAATCTACGTAGAACCACAACCCCAATCCCCCCACGGTAAAATTTTCAAGTGTTGACCGGTCCGCGGTTATAAAAAGGTTGGGGACCACTGATCTAAACAACAGAATCTACAAAATGGGTTGTGAAACAACACTCAAAAAAATGACATTTCCTTTTTGTTCAAAGTACTTGTTTTAATTGAGCTGAAACAACACAATTATTTAGTTTTTTGGGGACAACTTAAGTAACTATTGTTACGTTCAGTGTAATGTTCAATCCACTTAAATTTACAAAAACTAATACGTTAACCTTCATGTTGTCCCAACACAAATCAATCGTGTGGAACCCAGCATTTTTACAGCAAATGAATGTAAATAAATAAATAAAATATTTTGTATTATATCAGAATCAGAATCGGTTTTATTGCCAAGTGTGCTTACACACACAAGGAATTTGTACTATATAAAAACAATACATTTGTATTACATATATATATATTGCATTTATCACTTTTATCAATTAATATATTATAGACATTAAAAGTTTGAAATGCCTAATGTACACAATACCGACAAAAACATGTATTAGGGTTGTGAAATATAGGTTATAGGTTGACATTTTTTAAAAACAAAAAGCAGGCGTGTGAAGCAAGCATGTTTAATATGTTATATAATTTAAATGAAATATGGATACATCACTATAATGGTCCTTGCAATAAAAAGTTTGAAGACCCTTTGGCTTCACAATAGATTATACAAAAGTTTTTCCTGACTTGTTCTTATTTACTAAAGCAAAAAAACAGGAATGGTATGTGGTGATCTTGGCGATCTGAAGAGTGATGGTGGTCTGCTGCCTGTCAGATTTAATAGTCATAACATTCACAATAATACATGGTTTGGCGTGGTTGAGGAGAGCTCTTCTCTGCAGGCATGAACAGCTCCGGGACCCGTGACACACAGTTCCAGTGCCCACCCAGATTGACATTTGATGTTTTCTTGCTTTTTACTCAGCCTTCTGCAGGCCTTAGGTCAGCCGCAGCTCTCGGATAGTGCATGTCAACCTCCACAGATCCCGTCACTCCATACCCACAGTGCATTATTTGCTAAACAAAAGAAGTGCATGAAGAAAGTGTGAGTATACAGATAATGCTTAAATACAGTGCATTCGAATTGTGGACTTTTTGAGTATTACTACTTTTTTTTTTTTTAACAAATTACATGATACAAATAAATTACAAAAACAAAACAAAAAATACAAGGAAACATATGAAAAAAACATAAAAACAAAAACATACAAGACAGTCAACAACAGACAAATTTGAATTTGTCTTCACAGCTGCTACAAATGTTGTACATGAGTAGTATGGATGGTATTTGGACTCCAAAGCTGGGTAGTTTACTGTATGAATTGTAATTAGTTACTGATCACAAATAACATAAAAACAAATTGTAGTCAGTAATATAAAAGGTAACATTGAACTTGAACAAACAATGAACAATATATTTATTAAAGCATTTTTTCATGTTTGTTAAGCACATTGTTGGATTTTAATAATGTACAGTATTAGTGAATGGTTAAATATGATTAATAAATGCTGCAAGCATTGTTCATTATTAGTTGATGCTAGTAAATACATTAACAATAACTGTGTGTGCCTTGTTATAAAGTGTTACCAAATTATGCTAATTTAATCTGACTACTGTCAGATTACATCAAGATTTCTTTTGTTGCTAACTCTTATCTGATGTCACACATACTTCAAGTATGCAGAATAATGTTTATTACATTACCAAAACCAATATTGAGAAAACACAAAATCCACAGCAATATGATCACAATAGGATCAAATATTTAATTAAAAAAATATGTGCATATGACAATATCAATGAAAAACATATCAAACAACATTGCAGAAACATTGCAAACATTAAAAATCATGAACATATACAGTTTGAGCAGCAGAATATTCATTCATTCATTTTCATTTCGGCTTAGTCCCTTTATTAATCTGGGGTCGCCACAGCGGAATGAACCGCCAACTTATCCAGCATATGTTTTACGCAGCGGATGCCCTTCCAGCTGCAACCCATCCCTGGGAAACATCCATACACACCCTTTCACACTCATACACTACGGACAATTTAGCTTACCCAATTCACCTGTACCGCATGTCTTTGGACTTGTGGGGGAAACCGGAGCACCCGGAGGAAACCCACGCCAACACGGGGAGAACATGCAAACTCCACACAGAAACGCCAACTGACCCAGCCGAGGCTCGAACCAGCGACCTTCTTGCTGTGAGGCGAACGTGCTATCCACTGCGCCACCGTGAGGCCCAGCAGCAGAATAATTATGAACAAATATAGGTTTTAAAAAGAAAAAATGTAGGAAAGTGAATTGTGAAAAAGAAATCTTACTGTCATTGTGTAAATAATATGTAATCCATAATAAAGAAACTATAGCCTGATTAGAAATGTTAAAAAAGAGTTTACTCTAATTACAAATACTTCAAATATTTATTTATTTTTGTAATCTATTTATGAGATTCCCATATCTCACGAGAAAACGTAAGTATTTTACATTTTGTTGGTTTAGTGGCTACGTCATACATATTCGTACATGTTCAGTCTTGATGTACGATTTTAAAAGGAGGCGTGGCACCCAACCCCGCCCCTAAACCCAACCGTCATTGGGGGATAAGCAAATCGTACTAAATTGTACCAATGAGATCATATGAATGAATACAAATTAGCCACTAAATCAAAATGTTATGAATTGCAGTAAGATTGTACTGATAATTACATATAATCTATGACTTTCTAGTCATATCATAAATTCTACCCTGATAGTAAAATGTGATAGTAAATGGAATAGTACTACTAGTAATTTGTATGTGCACTTCAGAATCCTGTCGGAAGCAGTATATAATCTGGATATACTTCTTATCTACTGTTTTTCGAATATTAAGAATTTTGACGTGCTAATGTTTACCCGCATACTATAAAATCAACACAGGCTCATTCTGAAAACGTAGCCCTATGCACGTTTCTGGAGATTGCGAATGATGTGGCCAGACGTATGTATGGCTGCATTTCATTTTTCTAAACGAATGTTGTGGAGCAGTATGATGCCGTTCATTTTCGCATTTACCAGCTGACCGCTTACCTCCGTATGGACGACTTTCCCGCTGTAACCAGTTTGTCCTGTTGGCTCGCTATGTACGTCGGTGGACTTGAGACGCAGAGAGGAGTTGACCACGATGACAGGGTTTGAGTCCGGTGAAGAACGGTTCCAGAAAGCAGGTAAGACAAAAACAGAATCCAAAAAATAAATTAAACAAGTAAATAACAGGGTGAGGATGTGGTTAAATCTGAAAACGTGGATAAATCAGACGAGGGCTTTTCTTTTTCATGGATTGCTTTTGAAAATTGTTGGTTGGGTTTAGGGAAGTAGGTGGGCGGGTCAATCAATAAAATTGGTTGGGTTTAGGGAAGGAGGAAGGTGGGTTAGTCGATCGGTTAGTCAGACATTCAGTCAGTCAAACAGTCAGTCAACAGCGGCCTCTGGTGGGTTAACGCGAGAACGCCAGGCGCGAATGGAACTCGCAAGAGAAATTTGAGATCTCAAAAAACGTACACAGCGGCCTCTTGTGGATTCAAGAAAACAAAACCTGCAAAAAAACATACCTCCCGGGACGTATTTCGCGGTCTTCAGAAATGTATCCAGAGGTTCGTTTTCAGAATGAGCCTGCATAAAATAGGGAAGTGTATTACTGTATGATTTACTAAGATGCATTTTACAAACAAGAACTAAGCAGTTTTTGCAGGTAAAGTGCACTTAAAGTATTTTAGCAGCAATCCTGCCCTAAAAAAAGGTTTTAAGATGGCATTGACTGTTTTAAAGTGGTAGAGAAGTCTTCCAAGTATCCTAAAGAATGAAGTCTATTATGAAGGCATTGACTCATTCTTTTATGAATTAAAGCAATATCATCATTTCACTCTTTAAAAGGCGTCAGCCATGAATAGCTTGCATAATATTTCCAATTAGCAACTTTGAAGAGTGAGGGAAACTATTAATTAGGGAGGTTAAGAATGGGTTCAGTGGACATAACACATACTGAGAAGACCTGTCAAACGCGGCATCACACTTTATGCTCTCCTACAGCAACTCCAGAGCTTCTCCAAAATGAATTTTAAAGATAGAGATTTATTATTTTTCATTATAAAGCTAGAAAAGTGCTTCACAAACCAGGGGTCACTAAATGCCCTAGTACTCACAACAAAGTTATTTTATGTTCTTATGAATAAAAAGCTTGCAAGAGGTTTACTGTTCCTGGATTTATTGATGCTGCTGTGAGCGACATTTAAGTAAATACAGTGGGGAAGATAAGTAGTGAACACTTCACCATTTTTCTCAGAAAACCTATTTCTAAAGGTGTTAATGATTTGAAATGTTCCTCGGATGTTAACAAACAAAGAAATCCATATATGCAAAAAAAACAAATCTAATTAGTTTACAAATTATGTTATGCTTAATAAAATGAAATGATGCAGGGAAAAAGTATTGAACACATGAAGAAAGGGAGATGTAGAAAGGCAGTGAAAGCCCAGACAGCAGTTGAAATCTCTCAGTTGTTCGTCAGCAACCCTCCTCATTGTAAATTAATATTAGCTGCTTCATTCCAACATCTACATTATAAGGATGATGAAGATAAAACTAGGGTGAACATTTCAGCAAGACAATGACCCAAAACTCTCAAATGCGTTCAGAGAATTAAAACCAGGCTGTAGAATGGCCCAGCCAATCACCTGACTTGAATCCAATATAAAATACAAATTGAGAATCAGATTTGTTAGACGAGACCCACAGAACCATTAAGATTTAAAGTTGAAGTCTGTGAAAAACTCACACCTGAGCAATGCATGGGACTTTACTCTCCATATGAGAGGCGTCTTTAAGCTGTCAAATCACCAAAAAGCCTTTTATATAAAGTATTAAATACGTTTCAGTAGTTTAGTACTTTCTCCTTGTGTTGTTTCATTGTTATTACACACAAATTATTTTTCAGATTTATTTATTTATTTATTATTATGTTTGTATTGTTTTGGGTTTTCTGAAACTGGTTGATAACCCAAATTGAACTTTCCGATATTCAGTATTACCATTTCAATGGCCAGAAGCTTTGCTTGGTGTGAAAACCTGGCAGAAGCAAGAGATATAAAACTTCTATGGCCAAGTGATATATGAACTAAAGTATCAATTAATTATATGACTGTATCTTTGATGGGAACTAACTTTTTCAATGGCATTTTATTTGAATCTTTCCTCTGTGTTATGTCTAATAAATAATGCTATAAGCATTGCACTGCTTTGTGTCCAGCAGAGGCGAGGGCAGACATTTCAAAGTAAGTGGACCTTGGTGAAATAGGATGAACCTCTCTGTGTACCTAAAACTAAAGTGAACCATTTTACAATACGTGCTGAATATTTTCATAGATAAAAAAAAAAACGGATTGTAGTTTTCTGTTCTGAAAAATAAAAAGGTACAAGAAAATCTGAGCTGAACCTATGTTAAAATTAAGGTTCTAAAATGTTATCTGTAATAATACCATACCAATAAGCTAAATACACAAGCATAATTGTTTCAGGTAGAAACAATGGCAACTTATGTACAGTACATTTAATGTATATACACATGCAGTTCGGACAGAGTTTTCCAGCAGGATTGGGCTCGGATTGGGTTGATGGTTAGAGAGGTAACCTGCATATTTATTCAGCAAATTTAATTAATACCAAGTGCATCAATAGTTCAGTCAGGCCACGTAGGCATAGGTAAGTATGCTCAAACTGCTTGCATAGTTCAAGTATATTAGTATATTATAAGTTAAAATATACTTGTGCTTCTGGCTGTCATCTTCTCTCATTTCAGATTACCAAGCCCTCAAGTTCTAACATTACAGACCTCATTGCAGAAGGACAAACATTCTCCACAGCAAAGTCCTTTGATCTATCACCAAGTCTTTATAATACAACCAAATTTAATCCTTATCTCTTGTATTTGTCTATGGTTCCAGGGCAGGTTAAAGCAGAACTATTATAAGTGCTAATAACAAAGCCATGAATCAAGAACGATCATTAGGAACCATACATGGATCCTATGTGGATGTATCCTAATTTATAAATTAATAAATTTATCCTAACTTGCCAAAGTGATCCTGTCTGAAATGATACTCATAATCTTATTTAAATTATGAAAATGAGGCAGCTGTAGCTCAAGTTGGACTTGTGAAGGGTTAAAATTACTCGGCCACATGTCACAACTTTCCTTTCCTTTTACTTTCCTAATTTCATATTCAAAATCAGATTTTTTTATGTATGCAAAAAAAACAACAACCATATGTTTCCGTCTTGTTCATTGTAAGTTTCACTTTTAATATCATTTCTATCATTTACTTGCTTTTAGGAGTTGAAATGATACATTTTCTGCAGCATTAATGCACTTAAATGCACTTAATTTTGGAACCACTTTGAAATTTAAAACAACAATTAACCCTTTACAGATAAATTAATAACATTTTTCTATTAATTAATTTCTTCTTGTATTTTTAAGCTATATTAACCAACGTAAGTCTTTTACTACAAAAGGTTGACCTATACACTCAAATTGTAAGGTTATTAACTGGCACATATGCTGTGCTTCCATAAAGAATCTTTAACCATGGATATGCATGACACCACCTTCAATTACTCCAGACACGTTAAAGCATTAATTTTTCATTGATTTTTAGTGTCAACACTCACAGTAAGATCAATGAGCTTTACAAGGTGCCACAACATTATGCAGCCTCTGTTTTTTAAAGCCACCAAAATTTTAATTCCTGAAGAAACTGCTGGAAACACCTTTCACAAGTGGAAATAATGTGTTTGTGTTATTTTATGCATTATCCTAATATTCAAGGCTTTTATATGTTGTGTTAGCTAGCGCCTCCATCTTGCTTTGCTGTGTTAGGTTAGCAAACCATCTGCAGATATTTATAAATGTTGTATTTTTTATTTTTCTTTGTTGAACATTTGGAACCTTAAAACAACCCCTAAATATGATCAGCCACGAGAAAACAACCCATATAATAATAATGTTTATTTTTATTTTTTAAGAAACTTCATAAACATGATAGTCTAGAGATTCTGTGGTTCTGCAAGTGACTAGTCACAGTTAGAATCATAGCACTTCTTCTCCACAGGGTGGAGCACAAGATTTTTGTCTGACTTTGAATGTTTCCACTTGGATAATGATATTCCAAACGTGCATTTCAATTCATTTTTTTAATGAAGCTATAATAACAGCTTCAAATTTATAGCTGGTCTGCTTATCTGCTTACTTGTGTGCAAAAAGAAAAGAAATGTTTGTTACAGTGCATGTTTCACTATGTTCAGTAAATTAAGAATGTCCCAAACATGACATTTGCATTATTTGAGGTTGAGCAAATAAACTCGTAAATCCACGATTTTGTCCATGTCTGATTTTCCGGACGGGAAATATTACTGTACTTGAAAAGAAGGGATGGGCGTGAATCGCCCTCTAAAAAGGCTGAAGGAGCAATTGCTTTTCTGCACTCTTATTGGGCGCGCGCTTCACTCCTTCTCAAGACAGCTGAAGGAGCAGCCACACAGACCACACCAACTATGGATTTAACAGGTAACATACCGGACAACGTGAAGTATAAGGGGCAAAAGAAAACAGTAATACTATAATCCGTGCAGGCGCAACCGATGCTATTTTTGATTTTTTAAATTATTATTATTATTTAATCGGGAAGGTATGTGGTTGCAGATATTTACTACGGGGGACAAATCATGTAAAACTGTAAAAACAGATATTTTTGGTTAATATTTGATAAGCTAGTTAAACGCAGTTTGACTTTGTTTTGTTTTAGTGGATATTAGATGCTGCGTATCTTTGCGTAATTGTATGTCGCCAAAACTGATATAGAGATTTAATTGTTTTTATTTTACATCAGTACTTATTTATTGAGATATTACTATTTGTATACCCTAGTAGTTTCTAATGTCTTATTTTTTTCCATTCAGGAAACGTTTCACATACTCTGAGCACCTCTAACTGATGCGCAAAGACGTGAAGAAACGGAGTGTGTGACGGCGAGTTACAAAGAGAGAGAGAGAGAGAGAGAGAGAGAGAGAGAGAGAGAGAGAGAGAGGGTTAGTTTGGACCAGGTGATAGAGCCACATCAAACCTCCAAGGGGCTGGTGGTTAAGATCAGTTTGCACAGGATTCTTGTTCCGATCATGGTGCCAGCAGCCTGTCCCGGACCCTTTGCCATGCTGGCTCTCGCCTTTCTCCTGGGATGTGGCATAGGGCTCTGTCTGGGCCAGAATGACACGGAGCCCATCGTTCTGGAGGGAAAGTGTCTGGTGGTGTGCGACTCCAACCCCTCTTCTGACGGAGGAGTCACCTCTTCGCTCGGGATATCTGTGCGCTCGGGCAGCGCCAAAGTGGCTTTTTCGGCCGTCAGAGGGACAAACCATGAGCCTTCAGAGATGAGCAACACATCCATGACCATCTATTTTGACCAGGTCAGGTGTCCCGTCGGTGACTTTGTAATCCCAGGAACTGCATGTAGGGATATAGTCGGGGGTTTTAACCATAAACTTTACGAAGTGCCTTTGTTATAATAAATGATACGTTTTAACCAATTAACAATATTTTCTTAAGCGTAAATAAATTAAAAAGTATGTTATTAAAGTTATGTCAATAAATACTGGCGGTGTGTTGGTCAGGTGAAATTTGTGAAATGCGTTTCATTTAACAACATACGAAACGTGTTTATTATAATAATAACTGATCTGAGGTCATTAAAATTGACCTGTAGTAATTAAAACTGACCTGATGTGTTGACAGGTTTGGAATGCGCTTATGGCAAGCCATTTTATCCTGTAAACAAGTCAATTGAGATAAAAAAAAATGCATTTGAAAGCATTATGATAAATACTCCTACGTCTCTTAAGTGGCTTTGTAGTACAACTGAAAATGATATTTGCTATTTCAATTGATGCATAAACAAATAATAAATAACACTACTCAAGTTGTAAAACGGATTTCTTTTTTTTTTTTACCAGCAATGTTTGGAATTCATTCTAATGGATTTGTATCTAGACCACTGAGGTAATAATAATAATAATAATAATAATAATAATAATAATAATAATAATCATAATAATGGTACCAGACATTAAAAAAACTGTTATTGGCGTTTATGGTTCCATTCTTGGAACATTTACACTGTGCAAACAAGTTCTTTGTAAAATGTCCTTTGTAATTAAAATAGGCCTATTTTAAGATTATTTTAGACAGGCTAAATGATTTTATAGTATTACTGTGAAAAACACATTTTGAATCATGTTGGGGAAAAAAACACATTTGGTTGTAAGAAAGTAATGTTTAAACAGCTTGCCACACTCCGCTCGCAGATCCGCATGTGTCAGTGTAAAAAAACATAACAACGCAGAGCTACAGTAGCCCACCTAAAAGCAAATGCAATATGCAGATTCGCACAATTTCATTTGCTGGTGGATTTGTAACGCGTCATGTTGCTTTTGTTTCAGGTCTTAGTAAACATTGGCAATCATTTCGACCTAAAAGCGAGTGTGTTTACCGCGCCACGGAGAGGAATATACAGTTTCAGCTTTCATGTGGTCAAGGTCTACAACAGACAAACCATACAGGTGAGCAGAGCAGATTATTCTTTTTGCACAAACGACACCTCTCACACTGCGCGCTATTCATGAACGCTCTTGGAAAGCTGTTGCTCTGCTTTCAAAGGACTAAAGTGCGCTGTGTGTCCTGTTATCCAGGTGAACCTGATGCAGAACGAATACCCGGTCATTTCTGCTTTTGCCGGGGATCAGGATGTCACGCGGGAAGCGGCGAGTAACGGAGTTCTACTGATGGTGGAGCGCGAGGATCGAGTCTATCTGAAGTTGGAAAGAGGGAATCTAATGGGCGGATGGAAATACTCCACGTTCTCTGGATTTTTAGTCTTTCCTCTATAACTGAATCGCAAAACGCGATATTTTCAAGAGACCAAGTATCAGTTCTTTGAACAAAACTGAAGTAATAGAAAACTGCATATGGACGCGCCCCCAGGGAGTTCCCGCCTTTTTTGGCCGACGCGATTGTTCTTGGATTTTATCAACAGGAAACAATCCGCAACTGAAAATGACCTGGACCACTATATAAATGAGAAGATATTTATGACGAAGACGAACTTCGAATCCAGAACTAGGTGTATTTATCAGTGCTTTATTTTGTGTTTGTATAGCCTTAATGATTCGGCTTCCGTCCAGTGAGGTGTGCGGTGTGGAGCTGCGGAAGTGCTTTATGGCCCCAAAGCATTTTTGCACGAATGAAATGGAAGATTCCTGTTTTTGTGCTGTCAATGATGTGTCGTTTGGATGCTGAACATACTGAAAACATGCCAAATGTAGGCCACCTGCTATACAGTGATTATTAATAAGAAACAAAATCATATATCAGCCAATGGAGACGTCTTTAAAAAAACTCTTTTTTTTTTTGCTAGACATCTAATTTATAAAATACATATTTACATTATGGTGTGTTCTACATTCCGGATAATAAGTAGCTTTGATTGATTAAGTGTTCAGTGACAATGCTCACAGATGTAAGTTGTGGAAAAGAAAAGTCCCTATATAATGTCCCGCCTAATAAAATATTGTATTGTACACATATTTACTCAATCTTTTTAATGACTATTAACTTGGACTATTTTGTAAGGAATGATAAAAGTTGCGTTAATGAATCGCGCATGCGCAAACTGCTCGACTGGGGTGAAAACTGCCAAAAGGCGCTGTCCATGGTGCTGAAGAAACACACGGGACTTCAGAAATCTTCTCAGATGTCTCAAGATTGGATGATAAACAACTATGTATGCTGCTATAAATATAATAATAATGTTTTTGCAACCTTGAATCGTTGTCTGCTCGGCGGTTTTTCAGCATAAACCCCAGAACCTTTTTGCAAAGACTCATAATTACTTATGATAATGATACAGACCTGAATGACTGGACTGAAGCAAGGTGATCATAATGTTAAATTGGCCTTGATATTTACACACACACACACACACACACACACACACACACACACACACACACGCACACACGCACACCTTGTACATTCTCTGGTTTTGCATATTTAATTAAATACAGCATAGTTTTGAGTAAAGTGTGAAAAATTTGCTTTATCCACCATATGATGGTTTTTCTTTGGTCTTCTGAAGCTACAATATTGGCATTGTGTGAAAATGAACAAACATTTTTGTTAATTTGTGCAAAAAACTATAACTTACATTTTCACTTTAAATGTCGTCAGCACTTCTCTCAAATATGTAAATATGTACCAAAAATCCAGAGAAACAGAATTGTCAAGTTGTTAAATTGTCATCGTAATGTTAAATTGGCCTTGATATTTACATACACACACACACACACACACACACACACACACACACACACACACACACACACACACACCCAATCGGCAACTACATTTTAGTTTAAATAGACTGGCATTTTCTTTCTGTTGTCTTATGCTGCACAATCTGCACATGGACGCATACACATGCACACACATATCACACACATACATTTGCATACAGAAAAACAAAGACAGAGCTGCAAATGTAAAAATGTAAAAAAAAACACATTACTTAAACCACTTATACATTTGGACTTACTTAAGCGGTACAAATTGTATCTGGCCTCCTTAAGAGAGAAAAATGGTTCAATTTTAATTCAATTAGAAAAAAAATATGATTCTGTATGATTTTATGAATATATGATTATTTTTTATTTATTTCTCCAATTTTAAACCTGCTACTTCTTTTTCGAATTTGTAAAAACCTTCGCTGCATTGTGAGGCTCATCAAAAATTCTGTTTATTCATAAAGGGAAGCTGGCAAGAAAATGTAGGTTCAAATTTGTGCATGCAAATGAAGTTCTCTTCATACGAAAGAGGAAAAATGTCTGTAGAATTAGTTAGATCATAGCTCTTACCGCACATTCACGGCTGGTATGCTTTAAAGTGAGCCACTTAATTGTGAGAGCAGAGCTGAACTGTATGTGCACATGTGTACTGGACTGTGTCATGAAGGCTAATTTGAGGTGTCAGTATTGTAATAAGGCCTGTCATAAGGCATAAGTGCAGTGAAGAAGATGAAGGCTGACTGTGTGTCTTTCAGAGTCGCTTAGGTGTAAACCCGAGAGAGGGAGAGAGAGAGAGAGTGTATTGGTGAACAGAACACCATTACATCATAATTTGTTTTAAAATGAATGTTTACCTTTGTCAAGCACTAGCAGTTAAAAAGAGAAAAGCAGGTGAAGTTCAGTGAATTTCTAAATTTGAGATGTAGGAAAAATTATTTTGCACTGAGACATTCTAAGGATTTTATGTGTAATTTGCTTTGCTACTTAATTAGTTAAAAAAGGAACTAAAAAGCATTTGGAACAAAGCTCTATTGATTAATTTATTTTAATTACTCAATTGGTATACTAATTATCTTATTTATTTTTTTGTCATGTTTTCCAGTTCAACGTGATTTTTTTAGAACTTAAAAATAGGCAATTAGTATTATTTATAAGTCCTAGAAATTAACTGTGTTTTATGTATATGTATATATATATATATATATATATATATATATGAGCAATATCACACGAGTAGCGGACTGCAGCCTCGAGCCAACGTACGCCTCCCACCAGTGCCGATATATAGCCATATCGCAATGCTACTCGTATTTGAATGATTCTCTAGCTTAATGTCTAAAGTGATGACAAAACAGGTAATTTTTGCTCACATTTTAAGATTATAAGACTGAACAGCATGAAATGCCATCAGTCTACAGAGATTTTCCAGTATTTCTCTGTTGTAATCAGGATATCCTAATAATCAACCATGAAAAAGCCAAGGCAAATACTACCAGTTTCTGTGGTATAAATACAGC
>CAIGQW010005871.1:4161103-4175360 GCA_903798125.1 Danio choprae
ACAAGATTACCAAGAGAAATACATTGAAACCTTTTTTGACATGAAGACATTTATAATAGTAATTATAAAATATATTTTATTACTGACAATTGTGCTCATTTAAACCCATAAAAAGGAACAAATTGCATACTGTACAAACAAGAACATTTCTATTGACAGTAAATTTCACAAATAATTACAAAGAAATAATACTCAATCCATTCAATTAAGCATTTTTTGAATTTGAGTGAAATTATGGAGTACATATTTTTAGTTAGAACTTCAAAGCAAACAGTAAACTGAAAAATGTTGTATTTATTTATAAATCTTACTTATAAATTAAAATAAAATTTCACAAATTACAAAAAAACAACAACTGTAAAACATTAAATAAACCATGAGACCTGAAATAACAAATAAATTAATAAATGAATGAATAAATGTCTGGCTCTGTGGCTTCACAACAAGCATGCTCTCACCTTGTTGGCGTGGGTTTTCTCCGGGTGCTCCGGTTTCCCCCACAGTCCAAAGACATACGCTATAAATGAATTGAATAAACTAAATTGGCTGTAGTGTATGTGTTTGAATGAATGTGTATGGGTGTTTTCCAGTACTGGGTTGCAGCTGGAAGGGCATCCGCTGTGTAAAACATATGCTGGATGAGTTGGTGGTTCATTCCGCTGTGGCAACCTCTTATGAATAAAGGAACTAAGCCGAAGGAAAATTAATGAATAAATGTCAACTTTGTCATTCCAGATGGTTATACAGAGATAGGTTTGTTTCATTGAAACACATTGGAAACTTAAATTCTATTACTAGTCTTGTAATGCCAAATAATAATGCATTAATATGATAAATCATTGAATTAATGAACCATGTGTTAAAACATCCCTGTTTAATGGCATCTGTTAAACAACTCCCTACGTCACTTTATCTAGACCAATTACAAGCTTACTGAGACTAATACATTGAACTCTTGCATTTTATAGCCATTCCGAACAGATTTATCTATGTGTTTAATGCAGGTTTCCTTGTTAAATGGCTGCCCTTAATTTTCACAGCCCACTTTATTTGTCTCGTCTTTGCATAAGGGATACAGGGATATTAACACCGCTGCCATACTTTTCATATAGATTAAAGCTTTGCTCCAGGGAAACGGCACATCGGTAAAGATGTTTCATCCTCGGGCTTGAACATTTATATTCATATGCATGCTCATTGTAACTCAGTCTTCATCTGAGTGTGATATTTAAGCTTGCTTTGTCTTGAACGTGCGCTAGCAATGCTGTATGGCATATTGAGAACAAATTATATAATTAAAATGGAGATGACTGGGAGGACAAATGAAGAGAAACTAAAAAGAACAACAATAATAGAAAAAAGCCAGTGCATCACACGGCAGCTGCTTAGCAAACAAAGAGTCTAAAACAAACAGCAGCGATGGGGAAACGCCTGTCTAGAGATTCTGCATCCAGATGATCTGCACAAAGCAGTTTGTATAAATACTGTAGATAAATAAATAAGAAAAATAGATAAAACACACACACACACGCATACCCACACATGCATAAACTTTTCTGCCAGTTTAAGACATCCAGTTGCTTTAAAATCTTGACGTTTGAAGGTTTTAAAGTTAGTTTATGATTTTAAATTAGATTTAAAAGCTAGAAGATAGAAAGATAAATTAATTCATAACACATTGCTAGCATACAAAATTACTAATATTTACATTATTAGTATGCTTTGGAACGTTTGTAACATTTTAGCATGTTGCTAGAATGGCACTAGCATGTTTGTGCATGCTACTTACATGTTAACGCACTACTCCATACTTTAACAAATTAGCATGTTTTACCACATTGCTAGCATGTTTTTAAATGTCTTAGCATGTTGCTAGCATATTGTAGCACATTGTAACTATCTAGCCTGTTGTACAGTAGTACCCCTATAATATGTTTAAACACAGTTCAAGCCTATGTTTTTGTTTTATCATGTTGTTAGTGGTCAAGTATTCAATTTGCTTACCACATTGCATGTTAACATGTTAGCACATTGCTAACACATTTAGGCAACATAGGCTCATTCTGAAAACGTAACACCTATATACATTGCTGGAGGTCGCGAATTATGTAGCCAGAAGTACGTATGACTGCATTTTGTCTTTAAAACGAACGATACGGGGCGGTAATGCCGTTTCTTTTTGCGCTTACCAGCTGACCGCTTACCTCAGTATGGACAGCTTTCCCGCTGTTACCAGTTTGTCCAGTTAGCTCGCCATGTACGTCGGTGGACTTGAGCCACAGAAAGGAGTTGACCACGACGACAGGGTCAACGAAGCAGGTAAGACAAAAACAGAAGCCAAAAAATTAAATAAACAAGTAAATAACTGGTTGAGAATGTGGTAAAATCTGAAAACGTGGTAAAAATAAGACGAGGGGTTTTCTATTTCTGGATTGCTTTTTAAAACTCGGTTGGGTTTAGGGAAGTGGGTAGGTGGGTCAGTCTGTGCTTTTGAAAACACTATTGGTTGGGTTTAGGGAAGTCGATTGGTCAGTCAGTCAGCTATTCAGTCAGTCCACAGCGGCCTCTGGTGGAAAAGCAGGTGGGAGAGAAATTTGAGTTCTGAAAAAGCGCACACAGTGGCCTCTGGTGGATTCGCGAAAACAAAAACTGCAAAAAAACGTAGCTCCTGGGATGTATTTGGTGCTCTCCAGAAATGTATATTGCGGTACGTTATAATGGGTTGCATTTAGGCCTGTGCTTGCATGTTTAAACACATCACCAGGATGATTCTGCATCCTCCTAACATTACAACATTGTTAACATGCTATAGCACATTATCATATTTTAGAAAGTTGTTAACATTTTGCCACCATATAATGACTTAAAAATGTTGACAAGATAAATGACTTTTTTTTGCATGTTCCTAGAATGTTGTAGCACACTGTTAGCGTATGTTGCCAAGTTTTTCTGCTAATGTTACCAAAGTTTTATGTTGCTACCATGTCTTATCATGTAACATGATGGTAAAATATTCTAGTAAAACGTTTACCACATTACTAACATATTTTAAAAAATTTATTGCGGTTGATGGCTTGTTGCATATTGTAGCACAGGTGCTTGCATGATCATAGCATGTTCTAGCATATTTTAGCCAGTTGTTCAAACTCGTTGCTGAAGTATTTTAGAATGTTACTATCATGATTTAGCATGGTTAGACCATGTTATAAAACACTTTGTAAGTATATTTTACCAAGTTTATATTTTATAAATTGTTAACATACAGAATATTTTGTCCTGCTAATGTTTTATCACATTCCTAGCATGCTTTAGCGTGTACTAGCAAATATTTTGGCATGTGGTTACATTTTTAAATTGCACACTGCTAGCATGTTCTAACATGTCATTGGCATGTTTACATGCTAGCATGTTAGCTATTGTAATGAATATGTCTTTTTAATGTGTTTACATCTGGAAAATGTTTTTTTTCCTCCTGAAATATAAATACTGAATATAAATATTTGTATAATAATATTTGTATTACATTTGCTGGAGATGCAGGGATGTCTGGTACAGTGATTTAAAAAGATTATACTCTCAAACCCAAATAGACTGTGAAGTCAGCAGTTTTTCTAATCTCATATGAACTGGGTAAACATAAATGGCGCGCAAACATTGTGCTCTATTCCTCTCTAAAAATATTCATTAGGGTAAACAAATCACTCTCATTAGATGTTAAGCTACAATATATTGTAAATTTTATACTTTATGACCAAATCTCTGAAACATTTGATTCAATTAGATTAATATTTTATATCACTGGTCTGATACTTCCTGATATTTGCTATTACTGTACCAACAATAAGGCTGTGTATAAGACATCTTATCTGACACTCATTGCACACCACAGTTAGTGTTGTATCAAAACATAGCCAAATCCTTTTAGCACACTGTTAGCATTAATACACTGCTAGCTTTTTAAATGGTTTTACATTTTAAATTTACTAGTCAGATATTTCAGGGTTGAAAATGTTTAACAAATTTTTTGGCTGATATATTTTTAACATTTCTTCCTGGTGTTTTTTTTACACACTGCTAGAAACCTTTAAGAAGCTACTAATATATTTCGATTATATGCTAACATATTTCTAGCCATTTTCATCTAACATTTTTAACAAGTTGCTATCATATTTAGTGCTAACATGTTTTATCATGTTGCTATTATACTCTAGCACATCTTATCATGACCTAAAATGTGGCTAGCATATTTTAGCCATTTGTCAGTTGTAGAAAGTTTAGCACTTTAAAATATGTGAACATATTTTAACATATTGCAAGCATTGTTAGTACATCTTTAACATATTCTCAGATTCTGGTGACATTTGAATATATTTTTAGCATAATTTAATACAAAGTTAAATGTACTCATAAGATACTATCGATACTTAAGATACTATCATTAGTTAAGATTCTAAAATATGTTCAATCCAAATCAATATTTTATGTCAACATATATATATATTTATTTCACACTATAAAACAAGTTAATCTAAAAGAAGAATTGTGTGTAAACATTTAGACTGTAAACTTTTAATATTCAAAGATTAGATCAGATAAAACTATAATTTAACGATTGTTACCTTACAGTAAAGTTAATATGAGATGAAATGAAGATTGCGGAATCTGATTAGAAACATAAGACATGCGAGATGCTGTCCTCCCTAATTAGCTCAGTGATGTGCTGAGTTTTCATGTGCGCTGAGAATATATTAATGCTAAACAGATCAACCTCAGATACCTCCGAAGGCAACAAACCATCACCTTCACATAAGACCCAATTAAAGACTGTGTGATGCTTCTCTTGGTTCTGCGCCTTGAGAGTCATTTTGAAAGGGACAGGCAGCCATCAACCGACTGTATGGCCAGTGTGGGATCACAGTGGTCACTCTTGATAAATAAGGACTTGTGCATCACATCATAGACCTACAGATAAAAGGTAGAGTGGAAATATTAAATCAGGCCGCAAGCCACTGAAGTCATTCTCGCCTGCAGCGAAATGAAGAGCCGTAAGGAGGGCTTCAGGCATGTTTAAAGGCAAAAGAACAAAATAAAAATCTTCAGGGGAGAATTAAAGTTCAACCGCAATCAATTCAGCATCATACACAGGCGGTTCCCACATGCTTTCAGCACATACATCGCATGTCACCCTGAAGGACAACGCAATAACTCTCATTTGAGTAATCAAATCTATTTTGCAATCATGGAAAATTTACATACATTCACATTTTTCTGGAACGCATTAGGTACGCTGGATTTTATGTCCTAACAAATCAGCGGTTGAATGTAAATAAGCATGGACCAGGTGTAGCCGGAGGCGATGCAATAATAGTAAGCCTATGCTAAGTCTGACTGCTCTTCAGGGCCTCAGAGAACACTAATGAAACACCACTTTATACATCAGCACAAGACTTCCCTTATCAAAATGAACCACAGTTTTACTACTAATAAAACAAACAAAACAGTGTTATTGTAATTAAACAATGGTAACCACAAATCTGCCTTTATGTTGCTACATTAACCATAGATTAACAGTGATATCTGTTGCAAAATTACAGTTGTAAAAATGTTAATCAATGCACTAATCAAACATGGTTGCTACATTTGTACTACAGTAAAAACATAGTTATTGTTTTAAGGGACAACAGACTCAAGTGCTCACAATTGTCAAGTTTTTTTTTTTTTAGCATAATGCTAAAATTAGGCTAGTCAATAACATTACATAGATATTTACATTAGATGTCACCTATGCTATTGTTGTCTATGGAAAGGAATGCGTCAATAGAGCCACCATTTTAGTAAAGGGTAACCCTCTTTGGAAATAAATGTGGGACCAAGGTGCAGTGGAGGACTGGCCATCCGGAACCATAGATATATAGACATATATACATATATCTATGATCAGGAGTTTTCCCGGTGGTCAGTATGCAAATATTTTTTTTTATTAAATTTTACCTCACTTTTCTATATCGATGGATATATGCATATCCACCTTTCTGATCTAAGTGGTATATAACATTTGTAATATTCTATAATTTATGGTGAGAAGTATGTTCATTGATGAGCAGGCATTGTTATGTTATCAGTCACCCTTATAAGTGACTTCAAAACTAGCCGTTACTTCATTTAGCCGACAATAATACAAGTTTCTGGCACCGCAACATCTTGCTGTCATATTTAATTTGCATTGTTTGCTGATTTTATTCTTTATTTGCTCATTACTACACCCATACGCAGCGCAAAAGTCCATCATCTTCAGATTGGCTTTAGTCTTGAATAGTGCGGTTGAATGACTTTTGTCCTGGGAGCACTGTACAAATGTGGCGGCGGTGTTGATGCATGCTCGGGGTCCGTATGCGATATCTAGTGTATATATCTATTAATAACATTATAACAAGTTGGTAGGATGTTGGTAACTTACAGTGCTACAATGTTGATGTTTGGCATGATTTTGTCTTTTTAGCATGTTGTTGGCAAGTTCTAATGTGTTGTTTGGAGAAATCAAATTATATGATTCCATTAAATGACTTTTTTTTTTTAGCTGATACCTATTTCCAGAATATTTGGAAAAATCTGTGGAATGGTTGTAAGTGTATAAGGGCTGAAAGAATAGATTATCTCCATTTGTGAATTCTTAACAAATGTTCATAAATGTTTTTTTTATCGTATTTTATGACACAACATGACATTACAACCCTAATATCAAGTAATGGTGAATGTATGTTTCATAAGAATGTTTCAGCAAGAAGGTTGCTGGTTTGAGTCCCGGCTAGGTCATTTGACATTTCTGTGTGGAGTCCTCCCCATGTTGGCGTGGGTTTCCTCCGGGTGCTCCGGTTTCCACCACAGTCCAAAGACATGCGGTACAGGTGAATTGAATAAACTAAATTGGCCGTAGTTTATATGTGTGAATGAGTGTGTAGTGTGTATGGATGTAGTGTGTATGGATGTTTCCCAGTGCTGGGTTGCAGCTGGAAAGTCATCCGCTATGTAAAACATATGCTGGATAAGTTGGGGGTTCATTCTGTTGTGGCGACCCCTGATTAATAAAGGGACTAAGCCGAAAAGAAAATGAATGAATGAATATAATATAATATAATATAATATAATATAATATAATATAATATAATACTTATAATATAATAACTTTTGACCCATAATCATTTATTAATTATTAAATTAAAGCAATCCTGACAGAAATGAAAACGGCTGAATGGAGCTGATGGAGCATACACAAACCTACGTATAACAATAACAAATGCATGACAGACAAGCATAAAGATGTGAAAGTATTCACTTACTGTCAAAATGATTTGAAGTACCTGGATGAGCCTGTGTTATTCAGTGGTTGTTATTTCAGATTCAGAATAACCTCTCAAATGTCACAACTGACCAATCAGAATTAAGTATTTCAGAAATCTGTGTAATCACATGTTTTGAAGTGGTTATAGACTGAGATCTTAACTTTTACTTGAGCTTTTGGTAGATCAGAGGTTATCGTACTAAAATAATAATTTGTAGGTTTCAGTGCTGAAATGTATTTGCTACAAAAAAGCTAAAAGCTTTTTTTGAGACCATAGGTGCAGAAAAGGTCAGATCCTTGAATGTAACTATCTATGATGTCATATTGTAGGTAAAACACTGCCTCCAACAAATATTATCAATGCCTGATTCTGTAGCTCAGGCCACTGATTCTGGCAGGGTATGGTCAGATTGAGCCTGGAGCATAAGATATAAACATAAGATAATATTGAGAAAAGTCTAGTAGCAGATAAGTAGAGTTTCTCCATAAGCTTTATTCAGAAGGTACACACACAGTTATGGTCATGCAATAATAAAAAAAACACAGTCAAAATTATGGAGAGGGTTATAAAAAAATCAGTGAATATGTTTACCCTGCTGTTATGCATCAGTTAGTCATTCATTCATTCATTCATTCATTAATTAATTCATTCATTCATTCATTCATTCATTAATTCATTCATTCATTCATTTTCTTTTCGGCTTAGTCTCTTTATTAATCTGGGGTCGCCACAGCGGAATGAACCGCCAACTTATCCAGCATATGTTTTACGCAGCGGATCCAGCATATGTTTTGCCCTTCCAGCTGCAACCCATCTCTGGGAAAGCATCAGTCATTGATTGATTTATTTATTTTAAAAAAAATATTTAGAATTTGTTCACATTTTTTACATTCATTTTTAATAACGAGCTTAAAAATAATCTATATTATATATTTATTTTGGAAAGAAGAAAGAGACTGCTTATCTCATTTATTAGTACGCATGCACGAACACACACACACACACACACACACAAAAATCACAACTGATGACTGTCTTTGAACCATTTAAAATACTATATATTTTTAGCGGTTTAATTTTATGTAAAATAAGCAGCTGCCTGTCAGTGTTCGTCCGCGTCATCGTTTGTTGTCGTCATGTGCCTTTTGTCTTTCTCCCGCCACCGTCATTGTTAATCTGTTCCACCTGTGTTCATCCCTTCTGTGTCATCTGTGTAATCAATCTGTCATCCATATATACCCTTTCGTCTGTGTCCATTGTTGTCCGGTATCTTGAATCGTGTGGGTCTCGTCCTGTGTCGTCCTGTCTTCCCGTATCCCATATCTGTTACCCGTAAGTGTTCAATAAACCCGTTTTGTTATATATTTCCTTCTCCGTCTCGTTCTGTCACCATCCGCCACCAATTGCGTTACACTGCCTAGATACTGCCTAATGTTACTTGCCACGCTTCTGTGAGAGGAACAATACAATTATTTTATCAAATGAACACGCCTTCAAATGAAAAGTCTTACACAAATATGTTGAAATTAAATAACAAATTAACAAAATCAAAGAAATAACCATTTTGTTATTGTGGTTATACAAAAACATTACAAAAATTGACCATCAAATTATCTTATTCTTATCCGTACAACCACAAATTACTAATATTTTAAGTTGTAAAACACATTGCTATTATGTTTTAAGAAGTTGATACGTTTAGCATGGTTCTGTCATTGTAGCATGCAGCTAGCATGTTATAGCATAGATCTATCACTTTTTACATTTTGTATGGAATTGCAGTTTCATTACAAGCACAAATAATATTCAAAAAATATATAAAAAATAAAATACTAGCATATTTAAAAAATATATATTTTATTGCTGAATCAAAAAAATTATAATTAAATAAATAAATAACTGCAGATTATAAAATGGTGACTGAAATGCATTGGCTCTGCTAATATTCACTGATCCACATCTCAACCTTTCAATGAAGGTACTGTGTTGCCAGCATTGGGTTGCTGGTATGGAAAGCAAGACAAAAAAAGATGCTCAAGCTGCCTGTCATGTATTAAAAATGAGGTCTTTGCCTTCTGGTCTTTTTTTTTTAAGCATAACGCAACATTAGATCTTTTTGCGCCAGCACTGTTGACTGTGAAACCACAGGCCAATTATACAGTAGCTGTTTGTGTAAGCTTCACCCAGTCCACTTAAAGATCACCCACTTTCCTCCACAACTCGACCTAAGGAGGAAAACACAGTTTGACACATAATCACCCCTGACAAGGCTTAATTCAAACTTCAGCCCACCGTATTAGTTTTTAATTGCTATTGTGATACACGTCAGGGAAGATAATTGGCGCGATCTGAAGCCATTTTAGGTGTGGTTTAATGATAATCTTCGATTACAGAGAGTAATGAGCTAACTGTCTCTCGGCAGATCTGTTCACTGTTTGTGTTTGCCTATTCAAAGTCTGCACCACACACATTCTGGCCCAGTTCTTGGGAGCTTCCCATCTGGTTTGACAATCTGTTTTGATGGAATTCAGTTGTTTTTGTTCCGCTCTCATCTTAGCGGCGCGCCACCGCTTGATGTTTCAGAGTTTCCTACTTTAAAGCATGGTAAAAACTTAGACGGGATCACAGTCTTGAATATCAATAGATCACTACCTTGTCTGAGAGAATGTGGCCTTCTGTGTTCAGTGAGGATTTACAACAAAAAGACGAGTTGGAATAAACTATTTTAAAGCTTAACTGTGACATACAAAGCATCAAGTCAAATCAATCCTATTAGCTTATTTGTATTATTGCGCATGACTGATTGATGTAATCACATTACTTTAGAAAAAAGTAAATAATTAAATTAGTAATAGTAAAAAAAAAAATTATTTCGTATATCGTACATCAATAATAAAATAAAATCCAAAACTTTCAAGCACATTCAACATTGCTACAAACAATTGTCTTTTTGTCATTTTGTTGTGAATTGTCAGTAATTATTGTGTCTTGTTCATATATTTTCAATACTGATCCTAAAGCAAAGAACTCGAGCAATGTATTGTTGCTATGGTTACTGCTTCAAACAAAAAGAACTTTTGTGAGTCTCTATTTAGTGCACTCAGATGTAGTGCACTCAGACGTGTGGACTTTTATCTAACTTTTGTTGATGCTAAAAGAAAATGTTTGAAAAGGCTGTTGTTGAAAAAAATGCAGGCAAAAGTTTAAGTTTGGTGAAGTTTTTTTATGTTTCTGAAGCAACTTTGAGAACTAATAGTGGGATATGGTGCCAGGTTTTCTATTGTAATATATTTTAAAAGGGTGGCACGGTGGATTAGTGGTTAGCACTAAGTATTAAATATGAATTAAAGTCAAAATTACTTCGCTATTCAAAAACAGTGTTTAGTTTAACTGTTTTTGAAAGCGCCAAACTTGCCAATAGTTGATAACCTGCCTTTGTAGAGGGGGGGGGGGGGGTGAGTTTGGTAAATTATACCCAAAGGGGTCTAAAGTTGGATAATGATGTAAAGCACATAACCTTAATTGTAAGCCTAGCATTAACAGAGAAATTAAATGTATCCCTTAAATCTGATTAGCTGATTGGAATGTTGTTTCAGAAGAAATGTTATAAAATCACAGCATTACTGTATTGCCAGTAATTCCGTATGAAATTTGAGAATGGTTTTATTAAAGTAAACGTTTAAATTCAATGAGATTACTAACAAATCTTTCTTTTAAATTAATATATTCTATAGGACACTTTACAATAATATATTTGTGTATATACATTAGATTAGTCAGTACAAAGCGGAAAAAACTGCATTACAGTCCAAAACATCATACACCCAAATTAAAATGTAAAGGGAAAATAATAAATACACATTTAATAAAAAGGAAAAATCAAGAGGAACATACAAAGTTAGTTGAAATTTTATAGTTTGCAATTGTTTTTGCAACTCTTTTTTTTACATTTCTATTCCTAACAATTTCTATTCTATTCCTATTGCTTTCATTAAAATGTTTAAATGCATCAATGTTTATTGTCTATGTTTACTGAGAAACGGATACAAGTAATAAGAATTTTTAAAAGGGGGTTTATATCATGCGGCAACCTCCCACTCTCCCTCAGGAAGCCAATACGGAAGTAACTAAAACTGCAATTCATCGACTCGCCTTTGAGGGCTGGCTCCAGGAAATCCAAATATTTTCTAACTGCAATGGTAAATTGGCCAATTTTACAGCTAATAAAAACATGTTTACCAGCCCGGTACCAAAGATGGTTTGGTGCATATAGCTAATATTATCCTTCATGACAACTGTAAGGGGGGTGAATATTTTTATAACTGATCTGTTTCGTTTATATTAAGTTTCATTAAGTCTGCATAATTAAGGGCGTGGCCACTTGAGTGACAGCTAGGTCTCGCTGGTCGCCGTCAGGTGACCTCAGCAGATTCCGTCTGTTTAGGTGCTGAACTCGGCAAATACATCATACTTTTGTGTTGTTTTATGTGGCTTTACACAGTCAATTGCCTTTTGGAGTTATTTCCTGCAATTATGAGATAATATGGCATGCTGTGCATTGGTCCGTTCAAGTCCGTGGTCACAAACCGTTCAAGTTGCCTCCATGTCCCAGGTGAGTGAAATTATATACATATATACCATATCTATAAATGTATTTGTTTTACTTAAGATAATTTATAATTTATAATTTTCTTTAGACCTGTAATGCATTCCAGTATCTTACAGATTGATTAGCTGAAACGTTGAAACGTCATCTGAAACGTTGTCATACAGTGTTGTGCCTATAGTTGTGGCCAAAATTTTTGAGAATTACATAAATATTGGAAATTGGAAAAGTTGTTGCTTAAGTTTTTATAATAGTAATTTGCATATACTCCAGAATGTTATGAAGAGTGATCAGATTAATTGCATAGTCCTTCTTTGCCATAAAAAATTAACTTAATCCTGAAAAAAACTTTCCACTGCATTTCATTACTGTCATTAAAGGACCTGCTGAGATCATTTCATTAATCGTCTTGTTAACTCAGGTGAGAATGTTGACGAGCACAAGGCTGGAGATCATTATGTCAGGCTGATTGGGTTAGAATGGCAGACTTGACATGTAAAAAGGAGGGTGATGCTTGAATGCATTGTTCTTCTATTGTTTGCATAAAAATGGCTTCACAGGCAAGGATATTGTGGCTACTAAGATTGCACTTAAATCAACAATTTATAGGATCATCAAGAACTTAAAGGAAAGAGGTTCAATTCTCGTTAAGAAGGCTTCAGGGCATTCAAGAAAGTCCAGCAAGTGCCATGATCGTCTCCTAAAGAGGATTTAGCTGCGGGATCGGAGTGCCACCAGTGCAGAGCTTGCTCAGGAATGGCAGCAGGCAGGTGTGAGCGCATCTGCACGCACAGTGAGGCTTATGGAAGATGGCCTGGTGTCAAGAAGGGCAGCAAAGAAGCCACTTCTCTCCAAAAAAACCCCATCAGGGACAGATTGACCTTCTGCAAAAAGTATGGCGAATAGACTGCTGAGGACTGGGGCAAAGTCATATACTCCGATGAAGCCCCTTTCCGATTGTTTGGGGCATCTGGAAAAAGGCTTGTCCAGAGAAGAAAAGGTGAGCGCTACCATCAGTCCTGTGTCATGCCAACAGTAAAGCATCCTGAGACCATTCATGTGTGGGGTTGCTTCTCATCCAAGGGAGTGGGCTCACTCACAACTTTGCCCCAAAACACAGCCATGAATAAAGAATGGTACCAAAACACCCTGCAACAGCAACTTCTTCCAACAATCCAACAACAGTTTGGTGAAGAACAATGCACTTCATAAATAGCCTTGCATGTACTAACACAGACTATATCTTTATTATTTGAAAGTAATTCGCGTTTTCCTCCTGTAGAAAAGCATCATAAGAACAATGTTTAGTAGCTCGATGTATTACAACAGTGTTTTTAAAAGACTAAACACTTTATTGATATAGTATACAGCCAAGCACATGTGGTCAGAACACAAACGAGTCGCAGGAATTGAAGTATTAAGCGTTTCTCTCAAAGTAAGCAAAATGCTAGCAGGCGTTTGTAGCTCCGCCTCTTTGCCCTTATTTGGTCAACCCCGATGGGTGCGATGACGCGCGAACAAAATGGCGACGGTTGGCCACGTTTACTTGTTGCTTCATTTGCGCTTTTCAGAAACCTATGGGTGACGTCGCGGATACTACGTCCATATCTTTTACAGTCTATGGTACACACACACACACACGTGTATATATATATGGGTGTGTGTGAGACCCTGTACCACAAAACCATCTATAATTTTATAATTATATATAATTGAGAATTACACGTAATCTGAAAGCTGAATAAATACGCTTTCCATTGATGCACGTTTGTTACGATAGGACAATAGTTGGCTGAGATACAACTATTTGAAATTATGGACTCTGAGGGTTCATATCAAAATATCTGAAATACTGTCAAAATACTGAAAGAAAATTATCTTTAAATTTGTCCAAAATAAAGTTCTTAGCAATGCCATCATAGAACATGATTTTACTTAATATTCTAATGCTTTTTGTCATAAAATAAAAATCTATAATTTGTAAACATATTTTGTCTATTTCCACAAATGTATGAAAATGTAAAAGAGATAAACATATGATATAATTTGCCTAATTTATGTAATTCTTAGCTAAACGCAATGAGACAAAACGTTTTGCATGGCATTTCGACATATTAGTCTTGCAAAAGGGATTATGTGTATATTAAAATAAATAAATAAAAAGATTTAGACCTACTGACGAATTTCTATTCTATTCTATTCCTTTTTGTTTTATAATACAAATGTCTCCACCCTAAAGCTATGGCCATGTGATTATCCAATGAGTACACACACACACACACACACACACACACACACACACACACACACA
>CAIGQW010005871.1:4214636-4231722 GCA_903798125.1 Danio choprae
CAAACCACCATCAAGCGATTAAAAATAATCTCATTTGATTGCTAAATAATTAAAATATCACCAGCTCATTCACAATGCTTCCTTTACACGAACACCGCACACCCAATCTCCAAATAATAATAGAGGCCAACAGGAATAATTTATAAGTACACAATATCTATTTGTCAATGACATGAGTGACAGCAACGACGACTATATTACAAACTCATGTATTGAACATCCCATAAAGCGCGGGTTTACGGCGATGAAGCGTTTTCTCTTTCTAAAGGAGTCATTCTGGATGCAGCTCTCAGAATATGTTTATAGTCATTGTCTGGGATATGAAAGCTACTGTTTTTTTAATAGCTTGCCTGCTGCATTCTCATCAATCAAGCTCAGCAGCCGTCTCATTCCCGCTCCAGCCCAACACTAACCAAGTTACCAGCTCCTGAAACTAACTTGGAGTTTTGAAATGTGATAAAAAGTAATCGGATTCCCCGCGTCGGGATCCTTACGGATGTGAATCGATGGCATTAATTACTCCATCTTATTATGCCGCAAATGCGGTTTAGTCTGTTTTTATTTATTGAGGGTGGGGGATGTAGGTGGGAGGTCTTTTTTTTTTTTTTTTTGGATGGTGGCATGATGGGATATGTGCTCAGATGCCTCGATTTCTCTCATTTCATCAGACTGTACTGAACGGTACATCCAGACAGCAGATATTAATGACGATACAAATACTTTCATCATTTCTCTCCTCATTTCATCCAAAAACGGAAGCATTTTCTCATAATTTGCCAGAATTTGTACTACAGCACAACTCGGTGCGGTATCTCATTTCTGTATCACCCAAATGATTCTGTAATGCGGTTAGCCTGACCTACATTTTGCCGCCAAGGAATGTTGTGATACTACAACAGATTAGCCCAGCAATCAAGACTATATTCCTTTCGATGCTAAAGGGAACAGTTTTGCAGTATATACAGACACAATTATCTTTAGTTAGCCTTTAATAATGGTGCAAGTACAAGAGTTACCTGCACCTCGGAATGGTTTTCTGTGAAGTCTGGCTGATAAATTGGCAGAGGTGCCTGCAGTCAGTGATCCAGCTAGTCTGTAAAACAGTCATGTACTCTTGGATGGACGTTTGGCTAAAGAAGATGACTTTCTTCTAGTCTGACATCATTATAAGCAGACTAGCTTATTGCGATTTTATTTTAGCTAAATCAAGACGACACAAAAAGTATATTAACAATGACCTTTTTTTCTTGCAATATTGTGAATTTATTTTGAATAAATCAATTAATTACTAAAAAGAAGACATAAAAATTGTGTCTCCGTCATTTTTTACTTATCTTGATGCTGCTCCAAATCCATTATAAAAATACTTAATCTTTTGAACATGAATGAAGTTATTTCTAATGCAATTTGTGAGATTTCTGTCTCTCCATTAATGGTCTGTTCAGAACAAATTCTAAATGTTGGACAAAAAGGATGATGAAAGAAAGTGAAGTAAAAAACAAACAAACTTGTACTTAAGTATCAAAGTACAAACTCCTTATTACTGTCCACCACTAAAATCTGTTCATCATCATATTTTAGCATTTATTTTTTTATTAAGTTGCTCAGTTCAGTTTAGTTATTTTATTTATTTATTTATTTTTGATCTGTGCATGAATGTTTTGAACCATCAATTTTAGGTGTATTGAGGAACAGAAATTTTCTCATTAGAAATATCTTCATTTGATTCATAAATGTTTTGTTCTGAAGACAAACAATTGAAAAGGGTGAATAAAAAAAATACATTTTCATTTTATCCTTTTAAATCCTTTCATAATAAATTAGCACGCATTCTTAATACCTTAAAATATCTGCCTTAGATTCAAGGCTGAGATACTTTTAAGTATTTGAAGTGAAAAGCTAAGAAAACAATTGACTTCTGAATAATTAGCTGATAACAATGGGATAACAGGTTTTCGAAAAAGATTCTGATCACTTAATTCCCTTCATTAGATCACTGTACTGTGTTTTTCTTGCAAATCGTCCTCAAGAGGCTACAGTTCAATCAATCCTCCAGGCCGTGCTTCACTAATTCTTATTCATCATGCTGAGATGGTGACAGCGGCTCTGTTACATCAGAAT
Organism: Danio choprae; assembly: GCA_903798125.1. Taxonomy (NCBI): domain Eukaryota; kingdom Metazoa; phylum Chordata; class Actinopteri; order Cypriniformes; family Danionidae; genus Danio; species Danio choprae. The sequence goes on from CAIGQW010005871.1 coordinate 4,216,758, forward strand.
GGTGGCTCACAGTGAATCTGCCTAAAGGGGACTGGTTTCTTCTTAATTTGTGATTAGACATGAGTGAGTGAAATCTATCTGCCTTTACAGTCTACTGAAAACAACGGTTTACATAAACTAAGAAACAACAGTGCTATGAGTGGCTGAATATTTTTAGAGTGGCAACATCAGCAATCTGGTGGTTTGTGAAAATTGGGGAATTTTATTTTCTTTATAATTCTTTAAGCATACTTTAATGCTGCATTTCAATCTGACGTATATGCATTTTAATGATATAATGGTAAAATATTCCTTGATCAGTTTGATTTAGAAATACAGGTTTTTATTAGATACAGGTTTTTTGATTAAAGGACATTTTATTACAATGAATGAATGAATGAATGAGATGTGACAGAGCAGCCAAATATTTACATGCCTTACATGATTATTTATAATATTTACACGATTGATTGATTGATTGATTAAATGCACATTTTAAGGGGTTCCTGTTTTACCCCTTTTACACAATGTAAGATAAGTCTTTGGTATCTCCAGAATGTGTCTGTAAAGTTTCAAGTTTCAAAATACCAATCAGATCACTTTTTATACCCTGCTGAGTGTGTGGATTTGGGGGTTAGAGGACATTGTAGCTGCTTTTGTTGCCTGTGCCTTTAAATGCAAATGAGCTGGTTCTCCCCGCCCACTGTTCCCACTTGCGTTTCTCCTCCCACATCATGTCAGATAAAAAGCACTCAGGAACAGAGACAGACACAAATAAAGCAGAGATTCAGTTTATGAGGAAAAATACCAAGTAAGGTTATTTGATGTGTTTGTTGTGGAGTTTATTCAAGCATTTCTGCAATGATGAGTCACACACAAATGCCGTTACAAAGTTTGCAGTACACACATAAACGCACACTATCTAGACGTTATCTATCTATCTATCTATCTATCTATCTATCTATCTATCTATCTATGATGGCCGACCGTCGCCATTTTGTTTGCACGTCATCAGAATCAGCTGAGGTGACATGACGGCGATCAGCGAGACCTAGCTGTCACTCAATTGTCACGCACTTAATTATGCAGACTTAATATAACTTAAAATAAACAAAATGATTAAGTTATAAAAAAATTCACCTCCTCACAGTTGTCATGAAGGGTAATATTAGCTATATGCACCAAACCATCTTTTGTAGCAGGCTGTAAACATGTTTTTATCAGCTGTAAACTTGGCCAGTTTAGCAATGCAGTCAGTGAACACCTGGACTTCCTGGAGCCAGCCCCCAAAGGTGAGTCGATGAATTGCAGTTTCAGTTACTTCTATTGGCTTCACGAGGGAGAGCGGGAGGTTGCCGCTTGGTCTTAACATAAACAAACAACTTTATTTTCATTAACTAACATCAACAAAGATGAATAAATACTGCAATAATTGCATTTTTTGTATTCTTTTGTCATTTGTTTCTGTTGATTGCTTCACCGTGTATCCACTGTGTTCATTAGATTCAGACGTGTTGTGCCATTTGTTCCTTTTTTCTGTTTCCCGCCTTTTCCCCCTCATTATTTGGTTCACCCTCATTATTTGGTTCACCTGTATTAGTCTCATGGATTTTAAGTTCCTGTTCTCCTCATGTTCCCTAGCTGCATTCCAGTCCAATATTTTATGTCTTTGACTTGCTAACTTACTTCCGTCTCATTCCCTAAGATGTCATTGATTACATCACACAAGTGTCCACTACTAGCGGCCACTGTATCTATCTATCTATCTATCTATCTATCTATCTATCTATCTATCTATCTATCATCTTCCCCAAGGCCCCTTATACAAAAATAGTCCAGGGTCTCACACAAAACTTTCTGACATTAAAAAGTAAAACAAATTTTCCAAATAGCTCTCATTGTATTAATTCCCACTGATATCAAAGCATGGCTCATCTGATAGCTTTTGGTTTTAAAACATGCTAATACTTTTAACAACCTTAATGGTATTCTTAACTTAAAGCTGACGTTAATAATGTTAATAGCAAATAAAGTGGTAAAATGAACTCAATATCACAAGTATGCAAAGGCCAAAGCATGTGGAATTGTCAAGATGAATGACAAGGTGCTCATAATGCTATGGTGACAGAGGGATGAAGCTCTCCATTTTAATCCAGGCCGCTGAGATTAGCTCTGGGAGAAAGGTGTCTCGGCATGTGCTATCTGCTGATGGGGGCCCGCGAAATTAAATTAATGGCAAAGGGAAATCAAGTGAGAGAGCTTCCGAAATCAAATTACCAATCCAGTGCAAATAACTTAGTTGGGAGTCAAAGTTGTAATTGATAGCAAGCAAAGAACGAGACACTGGATGAGACAATATGATCTAGCATGCATTCCCGCTAACATCATTTGTGAATCTGCTGTCCTGATTAAATATTAAAGGAGTGTGCATGGGGAAAGAAAATTTGGGTGTGTGTTGGGGTTAGAAGCGAGACAAGCTAAGAGCTGAATTTACATGGCCTCTGGGTATGTTTGTAAAATGTCTTTCCCTTGGCATGTGTCAGACAAAAGATATGTTGTGCTTGTTGGGTCAAATGCGTTAAATGGTTGTTCAGCAGTTAAAATCCTTCGAGGATTTTTTTAATCATTAAGTCAATGGCAGAATATGCAAAACAACTCTTTTTTTCTCTCCCAAAATGACTATTCATTGATTTATCTGAGGGATTAGATGTGACTAGGTAGTCTGAAGGAAGTGCTGAATAATTAAGGCCCCGATGTACTCACGGGCAATGGCCTTTCCTATTGTTTGCTTAGGGGTAAAACGAAGTTTGAAACACCTGCGAGGTGCTATACTGTTAAAGAGAACCTTCTAACACCACCACTGAGATGAACGTGTTTACTGTACTGTATATGTGCTGCATACATTCTAGAATGCAATAAGCACAACAACAACAACAACACCAAAAAAAAACAATGGTGAGAAGCAGTAGTTAAGAGAACATAAATTTTGATATGTTTGTCATTTAATAACATTATTTAAAAAAAATCCTATATAATTACATTATGCTGCCTTTTCCTAAATTGGTGTTATTTCATGTTTGTTAAAATAGCAAAACAGAAAAGAGTTCTGAGTATACTGTAAACATAATTTCAACTACAAAAACAAAACTTGAAAATGCTACAGTAAAAATCTGCAACCTGGTTAACATTTCCTTAATATATAAAATGCATAACCATAAATTGACTTTCCCAGAATTGCCTGCATGACACTTTCTTTTTTCTTATCAGTGATGTACATTAGAGTTTTATGTCACACCTAATGTTGAAAAATCAAAAATAATGCATTATTTAATTTTTGTGTGTTACCATGATGGTGTTTAATAGTTTTGTGAATGACACTGAGCATCTTCTATATTGTGTTTCTCTGCTTCTGGGAAAAGTTGTTTGTAATGAGCTTTGATTCGTGATGTAACTTTCTCATCGTCATTAGATGTCTGTACTTCAAAACACTGGTGTATAATACTATAAATTAAATAAACGCGGTAGTTCACTGTAACATTTAGAAAATAATTTTTAGGGTTTCTACCGTAATTTTAGTGGTAAATTTCTGGCAACCACAGCTGCCGTTTTTTTAATCGTAAATTTTACAGGTTTTTTTTTATATAAAGGTTACCTGGATTTGTAGCAAAAAATGTTTGTTTTTTATCACAAAAAAAGATGCCAGATTAAGCGTCCCTTACTTGAAATCGCAATCTGTTTGACTAACTCAATCTATTTCTCCCCCAATTGAGGAGAAGCATATAACAACTATAAAACCGTGTTGCTTTTTACTACAATGTAAAAAATGCTAGGTTCCACACAATTCCTTCATGTTGTCTGAACAAACATTTATTAAGTTAACTTGATAGTTTAAAAAATATACATATAAGTGGATTGAACATAAAACAATTAAGTTGCTCCAAAACACCTTAAGAATTGTGTTGTTTCAACAAATTTTAAATCAGTTTGAACAAGCAGCAAAAATAATTTTTTGAGTGTACGAAGATGCCTTTTTTTGCTTGTAAGTAACATGGTAAACGTTGTAAACATTAGGTCTCTGGAAAAAACTGTGACGTAAACAAATTAGTAACCACACGAAATTCCACACTATTGTGTCATTGTGGGTATTCCCAGCTATGCCGATCAAGTCTAATTGACCGTTTGCATTTCAGCATCCACTAATTTACCCCATCCATTTGAATATGCATGTCTCTGGCTAGCAACTTGCTGCTAACAAAAATACATATCTGGTCACACTTTATGTTGATGGTCTGTTTGTTGAATTTAAGGGTTGGGTTTAAGATTAGTGTAAGTTGACATGTACTTGCAAAGTTTCTTATAGTCAGTTAAATGTCTGTTGAAGGAGCAGTATTAACAAATATTAAGCAGACAGTCTACTAATACTCAATTGGACCATCAGACTAAAGTGTTACTACATATCTTTCTGATAGAAAAAAACATAACTTTACTTCAGACATGCCTTTCAAACTTTCAAAACCAACATTTTGTACAGAAACAAATTGCTCTTAAAAAATGTGCTCTCCCATTTGCCGGACAAAGAGAGGTGTACACCTTCAGGCAGTTGCACTTGTAGAGAGGGGTCTGGAAGGAGCGTGGAAGTAATAAAGGAGGAGTGACGACAGGAGTAGATGAGAAAGGACCATGTTATGTTTGTTTTGCTTTCAGTTTGGCGGTAGTCATTTGTGAGGGGCTGATGCCACCTGTTTGTATTGCATTTATCATCAAATTTATTGTAATGACTTGATAAAATATGACAAGGACATATAAAGTTTTATTTTAAAATCTTGACAGAAGCTTTGAATGTAAATAAGACATGACAAAAAGTAAGTTCAGTACAGTCTATATAAATCAGAATGACCTCTATGGTCATTGTAGTAGTTATAGAATTCACGCAGCTGTATTGTTAATTAGTGGCTTGTTTATATGATTTTTAATACAAAAGTTCATTTTAGTTCTCAAATCCAAGTTTGTTCACTACAGGAACTATTTATCCTGTGAATGTCATGGCAGAGGGCTGAATTCCTTACTGATCATATACAGAACAGTCTGATTGTATATTTTTCATTGATCAGCTCATCCACATGAATATGCAGTTTTGTTTTGTTTTGTTTTTTCTCTAAAAATGTAACATTTTAAGATAAGATGAGTTATGAATTCCTTTGAAATTGGGTTGGCCAAATAATGTGAAATTGAGAACATAGGGGCCTCACAGTGGCGCAGTGGGTAGCAAGTTCGCCTCACAGAAAGAAGGTCGCTGATCGCTGGTTTGAGCCTCGGCTGGGTCAGTTGGCGTTTCTGTGTGGAGTTTGCATGTTCTCCCTGTGTTTGCGTGGGTTTCCTCCGGGTGCTCCGGTTTCCCCCACAAGTCCAAAGACATGCGGTACAGGTGAATTGGGTAAGCTAAATTGTCCGTAGTGCATGAATGTGGATGGGTGTGTATGGATGTTTCCCAGAGATGGGTTGCAGCTGGAAGGGCATCCGCTGCGTAAAACATATGCTGGATAAGTTGGCGGTTCATTCCGCTGTGGCGACCCCAGATTAATAAAGGGACTAAGCCAAAATGAAAATGAATGAATGAATGAACATTCACACAGATCAATGGTTGCCTGAATGTATTTACCAGTTTGAACTTTTCCAGAAAGTTTGCTTTGGGAACCTGTTGACTCGATCCCAAATGACACCATAATGCTTGTGGTTTTTCTCAGTCCACATTGATGTCATGTAATGTGTCTTTGATTGTTGAGTTCTCTGTGTCTCCTGTGAGCTCACCTCAGTTTGTGTTCAGCAGAATTGTGTATTAAGTATGCACAGCAGCAACAAAGTGTGCACCTGCAAGTACCTCTCTGAAAGCTAAAATGACAAATGGGACACCCTGTGGTCTTGCAGACTTCCAGTGGCCACTGTCTGTGTGTGAATCTGTCCACAAGTACATATGAAGTATGCCATGTGGGACAGATGTAGACTCCTGAAATAAGTTAAATCTGTGAAATAATTAAAAAATTGTTTGACGTTGTGATATGGAACTAGAATATGCAGTCAAGACCTGCCTGAAACTAGTTGTAAAGCTGCGTGTTTTCCTAAAAATAATTTCATTTACACAAAGTTGAAGCCAAAACTACTAGACCTCCTCTAGATACATTTTATTCTTTTTTTTTCCACTCCACACAGAAACGTCGGCTGACTTGGTAAGGAGTAGAACCAGTGACGTTCTTTCTGTGAGGCAACAGTGCTAACCACTGGGCCACTGTACCACCCATCTAGGAAAGGAGGAGGAGTAGGGGTGGAAAGGGGTATTCTTCAAAATGAAGATGGCTGTGATATGGAACTTAGAGTATTTATAGTAACTTAGGAATTATCTGATTGGTGAATCATTAATTGGCTAATGAGGCCTCACAGTGGCGCAGTGGGTAGCACGTTCGCCTCACAGCAAGAAGGTCGCTGATCGCTGGTTCGAGCCTCGGCTGGGTCAGTTGGCGTTTCTGTGTGGAGTTCTCCCTGTGTTGGCGTGGGTTTCCTCCGGGTGCTCCGGTTTCCCCCACAAGTCCAAAGACATGTGGTATAGGTGAATTGGGTAAGCTAAATTGTCCGTGGTGTATGAGTGTGAGTGAGTGGGTGTGTATGGATGTTTCCCAGAGATGGGTTGCAGCTGGAAGGGCATCCGCTGCGTAAAACATATGCTGGATAAGTTGGCGGTTCATTCCGCTGTGGCGACCCCAGATTAATAAAGGGACTAAGCCGAAATGAAAATGAATGAATGAATAATTGGCTAATGCATGACCAGCTGTGTTCAATCATAAGCATGTAATCCTCTTGAAATTAATTTATAAATAAACTTCACTTCAAGAGTTCACACTTAGCTGATGATTGATTATAAGGCGTTTGGCATGCTGTCCCGGGAGAGAGCCCTGAGCTCATAAGATTCTCAAGCCCAGGGCTTCCTCCCGTCGCAGGGCGAAAGGGGAGTTTGAGCTCAGGTAGATCTCGAAACTTCCCAAAATGCCTTTATTAGCTCTGGACAGCAGCCGCGTATTGAAGAAAACCCCCCAAAATGCAGATAGAACAATACTATATCCTGGATATAATATTGGGAAAGGATAGGAAGAAGAGAGGCTCCTGCGGGAGCAGTGTTGGAAGTAGACTCCTTTGTGAGTCAAGGCAGGGGTGTGGGAAGGGCTAGGATTGACTCATGCGGGAGTCGAGGCTCGGTTACAGTCCTGCGGGAGTCAGAGCTGGGGTGGGCGGGAAAGTCGGGAAAGGTTTTTGGGCAGTGAAGACTCCTGCGGGAGAGGGTGTGAGGTGGGCCAGGGGGGGCATGAACTCCTGCGGGAGTTAAAGCTTTAAGGAGTGAGGACCTAAGCAGAATAAAGAAAAGCAGCAGAATAATCCATGCTAGAAAAAGAAAGTAAACGGAGAAAGTCAACGCTGAAAGAAGAAAATTAGCAGAGGAACTCAATGCTGAAGGGAGAGGGGAGTGGGGTGATGTAGTGTAAGGATAAGGAGATAAGGGGAGAGATGGAAAAAGGGGAAAATGGTAGCAGAAGCATTCAATGCTGTAAGGAAGTAAAAGAAGGGGTGAATAAGTGCCGGAAGGGAGACAGAGGGAAGGGCGGAGAATCTCAACGCCAGAAATAAGAAAAGGAGAGTGTTTGTAAAGGCCAGGAAGGGGCGATGAATGACTCCTGTGCGAGTCAGAGCTATGGGGGCGGATGGGGGGGGGATGCATGATCCAACAAAAGTGGGGAAGAGGAAGGGGGCAGTGGAAGGGTAGGTGCAGCTTACTGGAAGTGAGACTGTGGCCGGGAATGGGCTTTGTGTGACATCTTGGGGTGTCGAAGCTGGGAGTAAACTCCTGCAGGAGTCAGAGCTGCTGAGAGGTGAGTGGTGGGGAAGCAGAGCATAACAGCGCTTGGGGGACAAGTTAGAAAGAAGAGTAGGGAAAGGGGGCTCCAACGCTAGATAGAGGGGTAGTGAGAGACAATGGTAGGATGGAGCTCAAACCCTTAAACTCCTGTAGGTGGGAGTCAGTTGGTGAGGACATGCTGGGCTTCCTTGAGGTGGTATAGGCTGAGGCAGATGTAGGCTTTTATTGATACAATCGATCATAATATTCTCTTTGATAGGCTTAAAAATTATGTTGGTATTACAGGAACTGCATTGGCCTGGTTCAGGTCTTATCTATATGAACGTTATCAATTTGTATCAGTTAATGAAGAGGCATCATACAGATCAGAAGTACACTGTAGGGTACTACAAGGCTCAGTTTTTGGTCCCTTACTTTTTACACTATATATGCTACCGGTAGGCGATATCATTAAAAAACATTAGTTTTTTAGCTTCGATTTTTTAGCTTCGAGTTAGCTTCGATTGTTATGCTGATGATAAACAACTTTATATATCCCCTCAACCTGATAATTTGTATGAATTTAAGAAATTAACATTGTATAGCTGATATAAAAATTGGATGACTAATAACTTCTTATTACTAAATTCAGATAAAACTGAGGTCTTGCTTATTGGACCCAAAAACCTCACACGCAAAAACCTAGAACACTGTCTAACCCTTGATGGATTCTTAGTTCAGTCCTCATCTTCAGTCAAAAATTTGGAGGTGATTTTTGATAGCAACCTGTCGTTTGAAGGCCAGATTTCAAGCATCTGTAAAACTGCATTTTTTTCATCTTAAAAATCATGCCAAACTTCAACATATGCAATCAATGTCTGATGCGGAAAAGCTTATTCATGCTTTCATGACCTTTCGGTTAGACTATCGCAACACGTTACTAGGCGGTTGCCCTGTTGGCCTAATTAACAAACTTGAGCTAGTTCAAAATGCAGCTGCTAGGAGTGTTTTCTAAAACAAAGAATTATGATCATATTATTCCAGTTCTTTACTCCAGTTCTATTAAATATCGTATACATTTTAAAATTTTATTGTCTACCTTACAAAGCCCTGAACAGCTTAGCTCCCCAGTATTTGAGGGAGCTCCTGGTGCATTATAGCCCCTCACGTTCACTTCGCTCAATTAATTCTGGACAACTGATTATTCCCAGAATATCAAAATCAACTGTAGGCGGTAGATCTTTCTCAAATCTGGCACCTAAACTCTGGAACAGCCTTCCTAGCACAATTCGGGAAGCAGACACACTCTGTCAGTTTAAAACTAGAATAAAGACACATCTCTTTGCATTAGCATACACATAAAACACAAATGCTTTTGAAATCCAAATCCTCTAAAGGATTGTTAGTGTGCATTATTTAGGGCAACTGGAGCCTGGAACACTTCCCAAAAGACATTATAATTCGAACACCAGTTGCGCTTATGTTAGTCTGTTTTTATTATTCCCGAAGTTTCCATAATCCTGGACCAGGCTGTATCCTGAGCAGCTGCTGTGGTGGTCATGGAGGAGTGGAGGACATGTGACTGATTCCTGTAAGACCCCAGTGACAGACGAGTCTTCGCATTGATCCTGAAGGGCCAGCCTGTACACCAGCCGGTGACCTCTCCTACCTGCAGCTTCTCCACAATGGACGTCCAGCTTTCTCCAGCCTCCGGCGCTTAGACAGCAGCTCTGCACAAAAAGTTTGGCTACAGGAGAAATGGTCGTGCCCAGCTGAGCCTGGTTTCTCCCGAGATTTTTTTTCCTTCATTTTTGTCAATTGGTGAAATTCGTTCCTCGCCCTTGCCACCACTGGCTTGCATGGATCAGGACTTGTGAAGCTGTGCATCAATGGATTTGCTCCTATGTTAAGCTCCATTGACACAATTTACATTGTAAAAGCGCTATAGAAATAAAGATGAATTGAATAGAAAAGCATCGGAGGACCAACGTCCGGGGGACTGAAATTGTTGTTTGGGACTGCTGGTGGCTGCACCTACCCTACATGAATGGCTAGAGAATAGTTCGGGGGGGTTGGTGGGATGGTTGGAACAAAAAAGAGTGTTACTAGATGAATAGCGTCATCAGTAAAAAGTGGGGTGAGGAGGTTAGACTCCTGGGATCTCCTTAAGTGTAGAATGCTAGGAGGGTTTGGAAAGGGCTTGAAAGGGGGTGGATGGTGGCTTGAAATTGGAAATGAATAAGGGGATAGAGAGGAGGGAAAAATATATTTATAGAGGGAGTGAAAGTGTTTGAATAAACCCCATGCAGTGACGTATGACTGAAGAGTTCTAGGACCAACTGCTTGTAAAATAAGGGCTATGGAAGTTTTGCAGAGGTGATATAGGGGGTGGTTTATGACAATATTATTTCTAAGTAATGAGGGACAGGCATTGGATGAGGGTCTGGTCCGAGGGCAAGAACGTGGTACATATACAGCAGTCATAATGAATTGTTTTCCAGCGGATATCCATACGGGGCGTCTTAGAGTGGCAGTGAATGGGAGCACCCTTGTTAATGCATTGTACAATAGCTTTGTTGTTGAGGATGCTAGAGGCAGATATTCGTCCCCCCTCAGGATGACAGAGGGATGGTGGCTGAGGATATAGGGTGTGGCTTGGCTGGTGGTCCTGGAAGTTCCTTCTGAAGACCCCTTAGCTATGCTGTAATTTTGCTTAAAATGCAAATGTATCTACCACCGAGTCCATGGATGAACCATTACTCTGTTTGTCAAAAATGTCCTCCTCTGATTCATCGCTGTCAAGAAGGAAGTTTGTTTTCTTTGCCATTTTCACCTCCAAACGACGGCAATTGTAAACTCGCTTGTGACGTTCTTTGTGTATGGACGTATGAGTCACTATGGCGTATTACAATCAGACTTCTATGCTCGATATGTTTTTTTTTAATTATTATTATTATTATTATTATTATTATTATTATTATTATTATTATTATTATGGGCCTCACAGTGAGAATGTGTCAATCTGAAGCCCCATTTTGATGATGTCATCATCTATGTAGACTTCTTACAAAATATTTTACAGTATTTTAAAATACAAAAATACAAGACACTAAAGTATTTTGATACAAAATAATAATAATAATAATTTTCCAAGACTTGAGATCTGAATAGAAAATTGATTAAGAAGGTGGTCAATGCTTGGAGTATGAATGGAAATTATGCAATACACATAAAGGGCTCTATTTGAACGATCTAGGCGCAGAGTCTAAAGCGCATGGCTCAAAAGCATTAAGGGCGTGTACGAATCCACTTTTGCTATTTTAAGTATGGAAAAATAATCTCTGTGCCCCGGCGCATGGTCAAACAGGGTTGTGCTTATTCTCTTAATGAGTTCTGGGTGTGTTTTGAGCATAATGTGCATTAAACCAGTCAGAGTCTCATCTCCCATTCTGTTTAAGAGTCAGTTGCGTTGCGCCATTGCACATTTGTTATTTACATGGCGACTTAGTAAGTGGATGAACTGAATGGAAAAACTGAATGCTTCACTAGCGAGAAAACAGTTGAACAGACCATCTGCAGTGAGAATAAAGAATAAGCCTCCTCTATTCAGCCTCTTTACTTTCTCTTTACTTTCGTGAATAAGGAAACGGTGTTGTATGCACTCCACTGAAGACATCCATTAACCTATATATTTAGTTTGTTAAGCGCAATGATTTGTTTCAAAACTATTTCTAAATTCAGTTATAATTTTCAGCAAACGAATAAATGAACAATAATAATGAAGTGTGTTATATCCAATGAAGGGTGCTAGATGTTATATACATGAGTTATATCCAAATACACTGTTCTTATGCCCCATATGGTGATGCAGATGTCTCCAAAACCCAGCAGATGGACAAATCTAAACTTGTTTTAATTAAAACAAATATAAATATGCATATAATAAATAATACTGCTAATAATAATAACATTATACAAAAACAAATTGTCATGAAGATATTTGCGTATTGCTGTACATCCTGTGTGTATTAAGCAATACGTACACTTTTAAGGCGCACAACTAACGTGCTCTGCGCTAGACTTTAGGCCTGCTTTCAGCTGGTCAATTGCGCAGTCTATTTTAGTTCCTCAAAATAGCAACTACTTTTTAGTTCCTCAAAATATTTCTGCCCATCCCTGCGAATAACTTTAGCATAATTTTACTGTAGTCAAGGGAAACAGCAATGCATGAAGTTATCATTTATCTGTGTATACTGTGCTGCACGTCATTGAGAGAGAGAGAGAGAGAGGACAGAACAACAGAGAGACAGTGAGCAACAGTGACAGAGAGAGAGAGAGAGAGAGAGAGAGAGAGAGAGAGAGAGAGAGAGAGAGAAAGCATAGAGACCTGCCATTATTGAATGAAGTTGTTCTTTTTAAGGGTGTAATTTTCACGCTGGTGTCCGGCTGTGCACAGTGCGTCGGTCCCGCTGAATGAACTCTCTGTGTGATGCGTGTGAGGGGCTCAGACAGTGAAGGCACCTATTCAGCCTGGCTAGCGTGTGAGCACAGTAGCAGCCCTTTGAAGTCTGTTTACTGCATAGGAGCCATGCTGAGCACACTAGAATGCCAATCTGTGACACCACTGACACCTGGCATGTAAACATCTATAATAATTCCATCTTCAAATGTCATGTGGTGTTGCCCTTTCTTACCTTTGTAGACTGCAACAGTCTGTTTTTTAATATACTCCACTGAGAGTTGACTTCGCCTCACACACTTTTTCTGTAGTACCTCAGATAGGTTAACAGAATTTGTTTTTTTAGTATGGTACACACTTGCTGGCCACTTTATTAGGGACACTTGTGTGGCTGCTTCTTACTGCAATATCATATCAGCCAATCACATGGCAGCAGCATGATGCATTAAGGCCGGTAGACATAATTATTTTGTAACAGTTTAGTTTAAGTACCAAATATCAGTATTAACTAGTGGCTTGTTACCTGCCTATTATTATCATATTTTAAACATTCAACAATTTTTCCAATGATAAAGGTACTTAAAGTGCACCTTTTTTCAGGTAATTTTGAGTGTGACCGATACCTATTTGTACTTAAAAATGGCACAGAATAGTGTATAAATATGCACATTGGTTTGCACTTTAATACTAATGGAAAGGTCACAACAAATGTGGAGTTGTAGCTGCATTAACTAGTAACTCTTGCTAATGACTGTAAATGTATTTTATGTATAGATTTGATTGTTTTACTCTAGTCCCAGAAAAATATACATTTAAACCAGTATATTCTACACAAGTGAAGAAACATGATGAAAGCAATTACAATTGTAGATACATGTTATTTATTAAAAAAAATATATATATATTTTTTAATTAATTACACTGAAATTTTCCGTTTTCAAACCAGTTCACCCAAAAATGTAAATGTACTCACAATTTACTCACCCAAAAGTGGTTCCAAACCTTTGTGAGTTTCTTTTCTCTGTTTAACGCAAAAGCAGATAATTGGTAACCATTAACATCCATTGTTGGAAAAACAAATACTATGGAAGTCAATGGTTACTGTTTAAAAACAAAACAAAACAATAATAAAAAAAGTTTTGTGTTCATTAGAAGAAAGAACAAATAAGTGATAAATGAAGAGTAAGCAAATAAGGACAGAATTGTCTTTTTCAAAACTATCCCTTTTAAGCAGCAGCATAGCTTTCATGTTAATAATAAGAACTTTTAACCGAAAAAGTACTGCATTTTAGGATACAGTAGGATATAGCTAGGATACAGTAATTTACATTTTGAAAGAAATTTTTTAATTCAATGCTACTGTAATATATCACTTTTTACTGCATTTTTATAAAACAATTTTAGCATTGATGAATATAAGGAATTAGCGTTTCATTGTCTTTCAAAAACATTCCAACTCCGGAAAGTTCTGAGTCACACTGTACAGCAAGAAAAGCTCTAAAGTGAACTTTTGGCTCCACACTCCTGTGGAAATGATGACCTGGCACAGCTGAACACAGACAGCACACACACACACACACACACACACACACACACACACACACACACACACATCTTGCTGGTCCCTCATCCAGGTCAATTCTAGACATGCTGTCTTTGAGTAAACCACCACTATCACCCCAAAACAATTGACGTTTTAAGTTTGATTTGTGACTAGACAGCCTGGTCTCATTAGCATATTATTTAGCTAACATTGCACTTGTATTGACAGATTGCTTTCATAAGTCACCAATGAAAAGCTTCCGTGGACATTTTGGGTTTTACAGTCACCAAGCTTCCATCTGTTCCAGCTGGACCCGGTTTTATGTTCTGCTATCACTCACCTCCTTAGAGCAATAAAGTTAGTTTTCCTTTTTTTTTTTTCAACTGGCAGAATCTTTGTACTTTAACATTACTTCAAAATGAAGCCTAATTTAGAGTTTGTCTCTAAAGCAAGGAATATCATTTATTAAATGTCAACTTATGCTACCGTTCAAAGGTTTTGTCTATCATTCATTTTTAGATGTTCGTTTTAAACGTCTATAATGCTCACAATAACTGCATTTAATTCATCAGTAATTTATTTCAGCAAAGAAATAAGTGGTCATTTTATACACAAAATGATGATGATGATGATTATTATTATTTTGTTATACTGAAAACATGTTTATTGTTTTGTAATGGAATGTGTATCCACCACAGGCAAAATAGATCAATACAAAAGATTATTACTTCTTTATTTCAAGTTAGATTTTTTTCAAAGCCATTCTAGTTAATATCACAATTCAGAGTTCAAAAGATGCACAATTGTGCGATATAATGGCATTGCTAGAAAAAAAGTCATAATTATGAATTTATTATATTTATATTTTTGATTTGAAAACTTACAATTTTGACTTTTATTTCCTCAGAATTCTTTGAAGTTGCAAGTTTATAGACTTTCCCACTATTTTACACTTTATTTCTCCAAATTCTCAGTTTATTTTACAATGTTAAATACAATGTTCACAATGTTATTATAAAACAGTTAAATGTAAAAATGCAATTCTAAGAAACAGTCAACAAACGGTTTTATATTTTTACTCGCAATTGTGTTATAAATTCAAATT